>JAHBCN010007790.1:0-41875 GCA_019359885.1 Listronotus oregonensis | reverse complement strand
ATAATGCTCAAATATACCACCTTCCTGAGCCAAACAATAACCAAGATTGTCATTAAAAAAGCCTTTTGACATTTGCTAGAATGTTAAGGGTTATAATCCTAAAAGAATTCTCAATTTGTAATTGCAATTCTTGTAGATTATTAGCCCTATTCTCCTGGAAACCATAAATTTGTGAATCTACGTCACCCCAGAGAAAAAAATCGTTAGGTGAGACTATAAAGAACAATATTTCTTATAAAATTTTCATTGTTATTTTTCATTTCCATTACAGTTTCACAAAATTGCATTCGTCTAAAATGATCATCAGGGAAAATTTCATGGGTTTTTCTTACTTTGTAGGATCGGTATCCATTTTCAGGATTTCCACGGTGATACCATTTAATAATTTTAATTTTTCTTCAGTTCATGAACATCCATTATAAATAATTATTATTTTATTTTAAAAAAACTTGTTAGTCGCAAATAATCGACACCGTACAACTATAGCTGTCAAGGGTTCGATAGTAAAGAATTATTTCAGGAATAAACGTATTGAATTGATCGCTTGGCCGGCCGACGCGCGTCTTCTTATAAATTATTGTTTGCCGAAAATTATTGATCGAAATGCAATGCATGCGGCGTTTTTAGGTACATCCAAAATCGTCCAGGATCGTCCTATGTTCGCAGTTCTCTGCGCTTTACTGTATATATATTTGAAAAGGGGAATACGCGAAGATTTCATTTTTTCAATAAAATACAGGGTGTTTCATTGGTTATTTTTCTAAATATCATATCTAAAATCTTTATAAAAAATCCTAATTGTAAATAAAAGCGTCTGTATTCTTATACATCATTGCCTAATCATAATGGTAATAATATTATTATCTTTAAGGGACTTTCATTTAAGTTTAATTTCTTTGTAATAAAAATTGGCTCAAAATAAAATAAAATAAAAGGTAAATATTTTTTTGTGTTTGGAAGTTAAATGATTATATATTTTCAGCTACCCAGCAAAGAGTTTTGTTGGCCAGCTAGGTAGCTGGCCAACAATCTTCCAAATACCCAGATTGATTTTTTTTTAATTAGAGACGCCGAATTGTAGATTTAATTGAAACGAATTTATTGAATTAAATCTGTAACTTAGTGGCTTAATTAGAAGAGTCTGAACAACCGAAGGGTGTTGCTCTGCAATACCGCCAGAAGTATATTATTTTTTTTAGGGTATGAGACAGTTACGAATGCATATGCTCGCAGCTAGAGGATACTGCGTCGTAGCGATAGATTCCAGAGGATCTCAACACAGGGGTATTCAGTTTGAAGGATATATAAAGGGAAAAATGGGCACAGTTGAACTTAAAGACCAAGTCGAAGTATTGAGGTGGCTATCGGAAAGATTAGGATTTATCGATTTGGATAGAGTGGCGATACATGGCTGGTCATATGGTAAAATAACGCTTTAGTACATGTCTAACAACACACACACACACAGATATATATATATATATATATATATATATATATATATATATATATATATATATATATATATATATATATATATACGGGGTTGTGATTTAATAACGGATAAATTCAATAAAAGGGGAGGTATTTCTTTTTCGAAAAAATCCTCGGACACGTCGATTTTTTTTTTGGGATCGGGTATTTTGAAAATAAATGTAGATAAAAGGGGGGACGAAAGGGTTTTTGACAGGAAAAATTTTTTTTTAAATGGAACCCCCTGTATTTTTTTGTTTTTTGGGATTCCCCGGGAAAAATTTGGACATCTTTTATGTATAATGTTATATACCTATCGTCAACTATTCACTAAGTAATTACGTTTAAATAATAAACATAAATTGATTAATTACATTCCACATTTTATAAATTATTTTATCAAATGGGAAGTGGCCGCCATTAAGAGCATCTAAAATCAGTATAAACCATTTATAACCAGTCTTTTCCCGATTACCTATACACCTCTCTTTGTAAATATTTGAATAGACTTGAAATAAGTGTCAATTTTTTAAAAATTTTTTTGCCCAATTGGTGGATAGGCAGACGTTGATCAATAGAGTGGCCACCTAGATCCCCCGACCTTAATCCATTGGACTACTTTCTTTGGGGTTATGTCAAAAATCAAGTAAAAAAAGATAAGCCACCCCGGGTTTCTCAAAGATCGCATTCGTAATGCAATTAGGAATATTTCAAAAAGACACAGGAAAATGTACAGCAAGAATTTAACGATCGCCAAGGGTGCTGCAGAGCTGTTAATGGGGGCCCACTTCCAGCATTTGATAAAATAAATTTCAAAAATGTGGAATGTAATTATTAATCAATTTATGTTGAAACAAAGTATTATAATTATTATTTAAAGTAAACAGTTAAAGATAGGTATATGACATTATACATAAAACATGTCCAAAATTTTTACGGAGAATCCGAAAGTGCTAAAATATACGGGGGGGTTCCATTTAAAAAAAAATTTTTTTCCTATCAGACTTTCTTGCGACACCCTGTATATCTACATTTGATGTCAAAATATGCCCGATCCAAAAATAAAATCGACGTGCCCAAGGATTTTTTCAAAAAAGAAATACCTCCTCTTTTATTGAATTCATCCGTTATTAAATCACAACCCTGTATATATATATATATATATATATATATATATATATATATATATATATATATATATATATATATATATATATATATATATATATATATATATATATATATATATATATTTTATATTATATATATATATATATATATATATATATATATATATATATATATATATATATTTTATATATATATATATATATATATATATATATATATATATATATATATATATATATATATATATATATATATAAATAAATAAATTATTTGTTTCTCTTAGGAGGTTACTTAAGTCTGATGGGACTAATACATCATCCAGATACTTTTAAAATAGCAATAGCAGGAGCTCCGGTCACTAACTGGAACTTGTATGATACAGGTTATACAGAAAGATACATGGATTTGCCTGCACATAATTCAGAAGGCTATCAAGAAGGATCCGTGTTGAACTTTGTACATAAGTTTCCTGGAGTAAGTTGTATTTCATTACAATATATATATATATATATATATATATATATATATATATATATATATATATATATATATATATATATATATATATATATATATATATATATAAAATTTTCATTGATTTTGGAAGAAATATTTACAACAAAATTTTGTATATTTTTCAGAGAAAATCGTCTTCTTATAATCCACGGCTTAATAGACGAGAACGTCCATTTCTACCACACTTCACAGCTGATCAACCACATGATAAAGGCCGGAAAGCCTTATCAGCTGCAAATATACCCCAACGAAAGGCATTCGTTAAGGCACTTAGATTCTAGTAAGCATTACGAGACCACCTTGCTGTCGTTCTTACAAAATAATTTGTAAAAAATATCGTTTTTAGATTTTTTACAGAAATCTGGTTAATTTTTGGCTGAAGGTTAAAGGGAATGTTGTTAGTTTTTCGGTAGAGTAGTATTTATTTTTACATTACCTGATTTTTATGTGCATATCATGTAAATTAAACATAATTAAATTGACGACTGGTCCTAAGTAATGTCACCACAATGGTCTGCAACTAGATTAAAATTATAATTTATAAAATGGTTTAGTTGTTGTCGTTGCATTGGCAATATTGCAAAGAATCATAGCTAACTTTATTATGTTCTGCAGTTAACAAGGTCCATTGGTTTATTTGTAGGCTTATAGCCTTTGTGTTTTTTTTCATTGTCACTCATTGGCTTAAAATGCTGCAGAGCAAACTAATACTACTTTTGTTTATACAGGTTTTACGGACCAAATTCAGTAATTTTTTAAACGTTTTAATATCTATAATTGCTTGTAGTCAAACCAAGGATCATTACTTGTCCGTGTAAGTACTATGTACATTAACACCACCAAATTATTGATGGATTAAAAAGCCATATTTAAATGAAAGTCTTTTACCAAAACTAAATATTTCTGTAATAACAATTAGTGTTGTTCATCTTTGCTAAGTTAGATTTTGGATGTTTAAGGTGTCGTTTATGTTTTCCAAAATTAAAGCAAATAGGGGCCTTTTTAAACTAAATCCCAACCTAAATTGATAAGTTCATCTTCTGGACCTATTGAACCACTATAAAATGGCGGTTTCTCGTTGGTTTCAGTCCAGCCCGCAGCCGCTGAGTGATTTAGGCTGGTCCTATTCATCCCTTGGTTCCAGGCTACCTTCTTAGTCCGAGATCCCAGAGCACAATTTCTATGTTGATCTGTTATTTCATCAAAATATATTTTTTAAAGTTAATTATAAATAGACTAATACAGACCCGCAAGGTTGCCTAATAAAATATGGCCGCAAGAAATTTTAATTAAAATTTTATTAATTAACTCATCACATCGATTACGTTCATCGGATCAAGTAGTGCTGGAATAATTTTTTTTACTCGCGTCTAGAGATACCCCGGATATTTTGGCTCAGGAGCTTCTTGACAGTGTTGACATATGAAACATGCTTTATTATGCAGGGACTTGGAGCGTAATTTGAAAAGTAGGCTTTTTCTAAATAATCCATTTAATGTAAAAAGGCAAATTATGGGTCTTTTTTAATACGTCTCCGCATTTTTACGTCTGGAATATAATTGGGGAAAATAAAAAGCGCTTAAACCAGCATTCGACTAGAACTTAGGTTTTAATTTGTCTAAATATCTATAGAAGTTATTAAAAAATTTATTATTTTTAATATGGTAGTTATACATTTAAGTGTAATTATATTCCCGGTTTCTACGTTTAAATTTTGTTTATAACTTCACAAATAATTTAGACAAATTCAAAGCCTAAGTTCTAGTCGTATGGTTAGTTCTGGTTAGTTGAAGAGCTCTTTTTTTCCCAATTATATTTCAGATGTGAAAATGCGGGGACGTATTAGAAAAGACCCATATCATTAATTTACACATTAAAATTTAATTTGTTAGGTTATAACAAAATCTTAGATTATTAGACATCTTCAACACTGTCAAAAGCTTCGTGACAAATATCGGCATCTTAGACGCTATAAAAGTTTTTCGTCTTTTTTGTTTGAAGACTCTTATTCGCGCATTCATTGACAGGTTTAATGGACATAAAGACCCATACATTGCGTTTCATTGAAATGAGTTTTTCAGTTCAAACAAATCTTAGTTTATAAATAAAGCAGAACTGTCGACCAATCGGACTACGGAATTTGTTTATTTCGTTTTGAGTTTATACCTAAAGACTAAGCTTTCTTTTGTCGCAAAACTGAAAAGAGACTGCTCACACTACAGGTAACAGGTTCACGAAAATGAAGACAAGATATTTATGTTCAGTGGCGGCGGCTATAGTTAGTAAAATTGAAAAATAATAAAAAGAAACGGACGAAGTGGGTAAAAAATGGCTTTTGAAGATAAATCAGTTTTCTCATATTAGCTTATTGAATCAAGTTAAACTGGAACCTCGAGTTTGATTTATTTATTAAATATTAATTAATAATAATAATTTAATAGTATCAGTCTTCAATTCTTTTAATTTTGTTAATAGGTGTTCATAGGTTTTATCTTTTTTAAGTCTGTTACTGTATTCGCGAGATTTTTCTCGCCATAAACATGGAAAACTGTGATACAATTCTATGACTTTTAGTAAAAACTTTCTGTTAATTTGCCGCAGATACGTCATATTGTTATTAAAAAGTACGCTACTGCATAAGCTAAATATTTTTAACGACATTTGTGCCACACACTTCGGACATATTCAGGCAGAGCCTGATTATGTTCATCAGTTTTATTTGCCAACAAACTTGACCACACACTTTGGTTTTATGTCGTTTTTGTTCGAAATCACTTGTTCGTTAAAAAAATGTCAAACAAAGGCGCAGTGTATGGGCCCCTTTAAATCATATATATGGTTTTAGTGTCATTAAACCCGTCCAAAAAAGCTGTAAACACTAAAAGACGAAACAAAAATTTTATTCCATGGCTAGTTGATCCAAAATTAACAAATCTAATATAGCCAAAGCACTCTCGACTGGTTTAAAAAAAAACTAAATATTTTGACGCATAAAGGCCGATTTCCACCAAGCAGCATTCTGCAGCAGCATCGCTAAGCAAAGCAGCAATGTAATATGCACCTTATCAGTTAAATTATTTTATCAAAGTAAAATGAACCCAACCTCATCATCGTTGTCACACAACTTGCTAGTTGAAGTAGCTATATGCGATGAGTATAAAAAAAGCAAAAGAGAAAAAACGGAAATATTGGGTACATGAAATTTTTCGTGCAAGACTCGAAGAAGGTAAATTTTATACGCTGTTTATCCATTTCTACTTCTTTCTTCCACAAACAAATAAGCAAGAAATGACATGAATAAGATTTTCAAGTCGTTGCTTGCTCCGTACACTTTGGCGCCTTATGATTGCCACTTGTCCGTCAACAAGCGGCGCAGCGACTTCATAAGCAGCAATGACGCGTGGCAACGCTCATAGACGAATAAAATTTTGCTGGAGTTGGCGGACGCGCAGCGATGCTCTGCTTAGGTGGAAACGGAATCATTTAATTACATGAAAACAAATATAGGCAGCATTTTGCTGCGCTGCGCCGCGCTGTGAGGTGCTGCTCCATGCTGCTTAGGTGGAAATCAGCCTTAAATGTCCAAAAATGACATATGAGGCGTCATTGAATTTAGAATATACGATCAGAATAAGAGCAAAAATACCGGTGGTCCATTTAAAATTTAAAAGTACTAGTCAGTTCCGCTCAAACCGCATGTGATACAAAACAATTCCATAAGTCAAACAATGCATATTTATGTCAATACTGACGTACGAAATTTTATAATTTTACCTTAAAAGATAAATGATATTTTATCAAAAAAATAAATGAACATAATTAATAAAATTAATATAATCTTAATTAGAATTACTTGCAGCCATATTTGCCTAGATCATCTTAGCTGTTTGACGATTTTGACCAATTAGAAAACAGGGCAGGGATCAATCAAAAATATAAGATACGCCCCATCTATATGTCGGCATTTTTTCCCTAGACTTTGAGAAATAGCGAATAGCGACCGTACGATATTATGTTTAAAGGTTAATAAATAAAGTTTATACCAATAGTATAATAAATTTTAAAATTAAATATATTTTTGGAAAAAATCTAGTGAAACATAAGCGAAAATATTATTACTTTGGCTAAATTATAAGATTTTGTTTTTCAGCTTCAGCCGTATTTGTAACGTGTTGCCTTCAATAATGATGCTAAATCTCAATTTGTTTTAATGATGCAACCAAAGTTTTCAGATCGCTTAGTTTCTGTTTAATGGGTACATTAAGTACTAAATAATTAGGCATGCTATTTTAGTTTTTAGTTTTAGTAAAACACCCTGCTCTGACTTCTGGCTTTAAGAATATAGCTATAGAGTGACATAGATTTTTTTCACTCCATTGACATTAAAAGTGTCGTTTATATTGCCCATTTTATACTCGAATTTATTTTTTAGATGATACAGATTTAACGCGCAGTGTCTTTAAAGTTTATTTTTAAATGACGCCGACAAGTCATTGCAAACTTAATGACAAGGTGTTGCTTCTGGCATAGCACAGTTACGCAAGAAAAGATGCAGCGGTTTTTTTATATTGAGTCGTTTAAATCAAATAAGATAAACACACAATTTTTAAAATACTGTTTTTTGCAACGTAAACGAATTTCTCTTTGCGGCGTGTTCTTCAAGGTTCGTTCGATTTATTCCTTCCCGTCAGCTGGAAGTGTACTTGTCATAATAGCGTGCTACCTTGACGGTGGTGTTTGAAAATCACCCTAGTGGTTCAAAACTGCTTAGTCACTTTTTAACTTAATAATATATCGTTATCAATCGATATATTTCTTTATAGCCCAGTCTGTAGGTAAAAATAAGGGCTGTTTATAACGTTAATTTGTAACAGGTTGAAAGGTGTTAGAAGTTGTAGAGGGTGATTACCTGAATATGACTATATAGTTTTAGACTCGAAAAAAGTGTGCAGGGGTGGGGGTGGAGGGTTAAAAGTGCTAAAAACGTGTTTTTCGCTTCTGCAAGCGCCATTGTTAATTTTAGGGGAATACGTTCAAAATGTTTTTTTAGGTATTAAAAACCTATAATTTGAGCCCGGCTAAAATTGATTTGGTCCATTTGTTTATGAAAAAATGCAAAAAACCGTTAAAAATAGCCATTTTTTGAAATGTTGATAATTATTAATTTAAAAAAAATTATTCATTTTTGTCATTGCAAAACATATATTTTTTAATTCTTAATTAAATGAGAGGTTCTAAAGCATGATTTTTGATAATTTTTTGCTAAAATAATTGAATTTTACTGATTTTACAGCCCTAATCTAGTAGGCTATATCTTTTTTGCGTATACATATTTTAGGTATTACAAACTGTCGTTTTGCTTTTTCAAGACTTATATTTTACTAATTTAGATCAACGAAATAAAAAAATAATATTAAGTCCTTCGTTTTGAGCCTTGAAAAAAGGTACTTTTTTGTTAATAAACAATTGGAGCCCTGCATAAGTTAAGAATTTTAAACCAAGAAATACGGAAAGCTGGCTTCAAAACAAATATTTAAAAAAAGGTTATTTTATTTATTTAAATTCCAAATTACTTAAAATATGCAATAAACATTCAAAAATAAAAAAATATTAATTTTCAATTTTTTTCAAAAGCATACCTTAAAAAAAACCTAAAAATTCGGTTATTTAATTATAACTCGAAAAATATTACATTTAGATGAAAAAATTATATTACTTAAATTAAAGGTCTTGTAAAAATACATAGTTTGTGTCCTATAAAGTTTTGTGTATCGTTAATAGTTTTTAAGATATTGACGTTTACATTTAAAAAATCGTGAATATCTGAAATTATGCCTTTCTTGATTATTTGCTTGACTTCCAATTTTTACTTCAGTGTTCATTGGAAAAAATACTCCAGAAAATCCTATACCACACCCAGCACACACCACTTTTTTTGTGGGCCTGTGTAATAAATTAAACTTAATTTTATTTATATTTAAATTTTTTATCTGAAACCCTATTGGACGACATATCAATTAATAAATCTGAAGGCACTTTAGAAATCGAAAAGCCAGATTGGTGTTCATAAATCCTTCAATTAAAATGGTATTGGCGAAAGATCAATTAATATATCTGAAACTGAAACTGAAATTTTAGCTTCAGATTTACTAATTGATATGTCGTCTAATAGGGTTTCAGATAAAAAAATTAAATATAAATAAAATTAAGTTTAATTGATTACACAGGCCACCAAAAAAAAGTGGTGTGTGCTGGGTGTGGGTATAGGATTTCTGGTGTATTTTTTTCTGCTGAACACAAATCTGAAGTAAATATTGGAGGTTAAACAGCAAATAATCAAGAAAAGGCATCATTTCAGATATTAACGATTTTTTTAAATGTAAAGCGTCAATATCTTAAAAACTATTAACGATACACAAAACTTTTTAGGACATAAACTATGTATTTTTACAAGACCTTTTATTTAAGTAATATATTTTTTATCTGAATGCAATATTTTTTAAGTTATAATTAAATAAGCGAATTTTTATGTATACGTTTTGTCATCAATGTACGATATCTGGAAAAATAATTCGACTAAATACCAATAACCATCATATTACCTGGAATTTAAATTCAAATTTCTTAGATGCTATATTCTAAATAATTATAAAAACATCAACAAAGTCTTCGTCATGGATTGTTCAATAGTATCGATTATTATTTTATATTATAACAATTCTATATATAATGAATATATATATATATATATATATATATATATATATATATATATATATATATATATCATATATATATATATATATATATATATATATATATATATATATATATATATATATATATATATGACAAAATAATGCTTTTATTCTTACATTAGCTAATTGTATCTTTTTTTGGTGAAATTATTTCTTTTGTAAGTTTCTTAGTTATATGTGACTACATATTTAAAAGTTCATTAAAAGAGTTAATAAACATCCTATAGTATTCAAAAATTTTGGTTTATATTTTCGAATATTATCACAAAATGTAGAAAATCTTTACTCTTTTCGGGCTCACAGTGGAAAGGATGGGACCAATATCTTCTATTCATCGGCTTGTTGAGTAAACCAGCAGCTTCAAAAAACACAAACAATTTCAAAATTCGACAATTTTGACATGAATTACCTCTTATTCTCTCTGCTGATAGAACTAGACTGACCACACTGACTCCTGTTACAGCGTTTTAACGGAATGTAGCTGACGCGCTTTAATCCCGCCAAACAGGACCCGTTAAAACGCACCCGCTAAAACGCAAGGTATGTTTCAGCACTAACCGAATTTTAGAATTTTTTAAAGATATGATTCTGGAAAAAATTGAAAATTAATATTTTATTATTTTTGAATGTTTATTGCAAATTTTAAGTAATTTGGAATTTAAATAAATAAAATAACTCCTTTTTTTCAAAAATATTTGTTTTCAGGCAAGCTTTTCATATTTCGTGGTTTAAAATTCTTAACTTATGCAGGGGGCGCTCCGGCTCCAATTGTTTATTGACAAAAAAGTACCTTTTTTCAAGGCTCAAAACGAAGGACTTAATGTTATTTTTTTATTTCGTTGATTTAAATTAGTAAAATATAAGTCTTGAAAAAGCAAAAGACAGTTTGTAATACCTAAAATATTTATAAACAAAAAAGATATAGCTTACTAGATTAGGGCTGTAAAATCAGCAAAACTCAATTATCTTATCAAAAAATTAGCCGATCATGCTTTAAAACGTCTTATTTAATTAGGAATTAAAAACCTGTTTTGCAATGACAGAAATGGATAAAAAAATATTTTTGCAATAATTATCAACATTTCAAAAAATGCCTATTTTTAACGGTTTTTTTTTGCATTTTGTCATAAACTAATGGACCAAATTAATTCTAGCCGGGCTCAAACTATAGGCCTTTTTAATACCTAAAAAAACATTTTGAACGTATTCCTCTAAAATTAACAATGGCGCTTGCAGAAGCGAAAAACACGTTTTTAGCACTTTTAACCCTCCACCCCCACCCCTGCACACTTTTTTCGAGTCTAAAACTATATAGTCATATTCAGGTAATCACCCTCTACAACTTCTAACACCTTTCAACCTGTTACAAATTAAAGTCATAAAAATTACCTACAGACTGGGCTATTACCCTTTACAAAGAATATATTATGTGTGCAATTTAAGTCATTTAAAAAATTAGTAAGTACTTAAAGGTTTTTAGTATATTTACTGAAATAGAATAGATATTGCGGATCATCAACTTTGAGCTAAATATTAACCAAAATGTTTACACAGATTTATCCTATATAAACATCAATGCAGTATGTTCAGGTATATTTATATATATATTTGTAAAAAATGTTGCTTCCATTTTTAAAAGTATTATAGTGCAATCCTTGAACAGGTATATCATGTTTTAAATGGCATCGGTTATAAAATCAAAATAAGACGAAACAATTTTTAAAGGCATTCAAGAGTTGTTTAACATATTGTTTAATTTAAGAAAGTATAACTTTCTGGCAGGTGGAATACCGGGTATTATACAACAGGTATATTATATAATTTGTTTTTTACCATATTTATGCCAATGACCAATCATTTAATCTTTCTTAGCTGAAAAGGAAAAAACTGAACCCTTATAAGATCATTGTTACTCCTGTCCCGTATGCGTATTCCCGTTTCCCTGTTGAGTAGGAAACCAAGAATACCGCAAATTCAACACGGATTTGAAACTTATTCCTACAGTACAAAACAGTGTCGATTTCACGTCTACTAAGCACGGTTTTGGGATAAGCTACAACGCGTATTTATCCTACAAACCCGTGTTTAGTTTATACAGCATTCAACTTACTTATTTTTTAATTTAGTTTGTTAATGGTACAAAAAAATAAAAATATTAAATAAGTCAATATGTGGTTTTGATAGCTTTACTTTTAAACAAAAGTAAATGTAAAATTACAAATTATAAGTCCACTAAACAAATAATAATACATTTTTCTATTAACTTATTCTTAAAAACAAACAAAACATAATTTATTTTCGTTATTTAAAACTTAGGATTAGTTTTAAATTTGTATACTTGCTTTCAACATAAGCTTGATTTATATTGGATTCTTTAACAGTAACATTAACGTTTCCTTAACAGTAAGAAAAGTTAACCTTAGGGAATGTAATAAAACAATTACAGTAAACAAAACAGTAATAAAAACTCGTTGTTTTAAAGGCTTGCTGTTAAAGAAATGTTAATGTTACTGTCAAAGAATCCAGTATAAATTGAGCTATGTATAGTATATTACACGGTTTTGTACAGTCAATACGTTTGTACACTTTTTCCAATTCCGTGCTTAGTACACGTGAAATTGACATGGTTTTGTAGTGTAGAAATAACCGACGAATCCGTGTTGACTTTACGACGTACTTGGTTTTCTACTCAACACGGAAACGGGAATACGCGTCCCGTATAGACGAACATTTTCATTAAGAAGGATGCAACGTAGAAAGAAGACAAGCACAAATTTTGGGTGTCAAAAAATATGAAATTTTTTTTTCTTCGTTTTAATGGAGGTGAAGTGGGCTTCCTAAAACATACATATATTTAATTTTTGTATCATATGGGTAAAATTACTTTCAAGAATTTCGAAAATATGTATTTTTAATAGTTTAGTGAAGTTGTGCGAAAAAGTAACGTTCCGAGCATTTAGTTTGTTAGTGAATGTGGCGAATAATCGCGAAAGATTTTTTTAGAATTAAAGTTGCTCTTAGGGTGGAGTCTTTTTAAATTTAAATTTTTAACTGGTAAATGAATACTGAGTAAGTTACATGCAAGAAGGTTTATATAAGCGCAAGCAAGAAGAAATACTATTAAACGACCCTACAGATTCGGCGCAACAACAATATTACAGGAAATTTTGTAGACAAAGCAGTGTGTGCCATAAAAGAGGTCGGCAACACAGTGCAAAACCGAACTTATCAGTTTTCTTTTTCGATGAGATGCACGCGTCGGTTTAATCGTTTTATTTGCCGACAATTCAGTGTATATTATCGAGCCGGTACCCAATCTTTGCATGCGATATATAGTAGGATTGTTTTGTTGCTCTTGCGCCAACTTGGGTTACATTGAATACTTTGTGGTTAGATGCAGCAGCGTTATCTGTGTCATCATATTTAACTAATTCTCATTCTTTGCTCAAAAATATTTACGGCTAATATCTTAAACTCCCCATTTATTTTCTGGGTTTCCAAAGATAATATTTTAACATTATTTGATTAGTAGGTGTTGAGTCATTGAATCGTAGATAACATAAAAACTGCCTCTTTTTCCTCAGCCTTAATTTTAATTCCATATTTACTTGATTACTCCTGAACTCGAACAGTAAGGTATGTGCAGGTAATAGCTAAGGAAGATTTGAAATAAAATTAATACTACTAATTCAAATCAACAAATTTTATTGGTTTTAAAACTTACAGATCAATTACCATAAAATATTAACAAAAAATAGCAACTTCTGCCATAAACAAAAGCAAAATTAAACATTTCTAAAAACTATGTTCGTAAATATTCAAAATAGACGTTGTACATTTGGTAATTAGGAATAATAATAATATGTATGCATTAATTGCGCCTAAATTTTTAAAAATAACAACATTTTTTCCTTACAGCCATCAGGGCGCTCAAAACTGTCTGTATCATCCGCTGACAAACGCACTCCTTATGATACCGCTTGCCGCATTTGAAACATTTCCCCTTATCAGCCGTCTTATCTTCCTTATAGCCATAACAGTATCAACTCGCTTGATCCTGTTTTATACTTCTATTTTTAGGAGTTAAGCTTTTTTTCGTTTTCTTTTCTTCCTTGTTTTTTTTACTAGATCTTTGGTGACTGGAGTTCCTCTGTAATTTACAGCATTTCTTCTTGTGATTGGTGTTTTTTAGTATCTTTAATTGGCGTAAGCATAAGCGGAAGAAATGCTGTTCTTTTAAGCTTAGCGAGGGCCACATGATTTTCTTTATCGTGTGAACTAGAACTATCATAAACCAATCCTCGTTTGGGAGACACTGTGGTTGCAGTCACTAAAAATAACAATTAATCAAATTGCATACTCTGTAAAACACACAAATGATGATGATTAGAAAAAAACTTACGATTGTTTCGAACTATTTTTTATTCTTCGTGCTGCAGAACCCTATCCTCACTATGAATGATTCCACATTGGTGACAGCGACGGAGCTAACGCGCGACTACAAGCCTGAAGTGTCATCTATAGCTACATGCATATGTGCCGTAAAGCGGCACCGAGCATTTTAAATTGCGTCTTTGTTACTTAGGCCTTATTAGCCGACGGGCCTTATTACCCGCACCTACCTTAGACGTTGTTCTGGTGCATATCTGCCACTGCAAGAGGTCTTAGCGAAAGTATTCTACACTTGAGAGCTCATTTCCAAGACAGGTGGTTTCGCAGGTGATACGAGGGAATACATACCACCTTGCGTTCCGTTGTGTAATTGATCATCTGCCCTGAGTTATTGAAGTTATATTTATTCCGACATTAATATTTGTTTTTCTGGTTAGTTCTGGTATAATCAGAGAAAATGGTATTTTGGTGATCGAAAATCAAGTCCACCAAAAACATTTTTTAATAATTGAATTGAATTGAATTGCTTTTTATTGGCTTCTATCCCTATGGAATTAATATGCCAGCTCTCCCCTTTTCAGACACACTTTCCGAAGAACGTGAGCTTTACCAGACTTCGTAGTTAGAATTTCTGGATAATCGGGCTCCAAACCCCCAGAAATTCCTAATGTTTCCCAAAATTGTACTTCTTAAATAAAGATTATCGATGCAAGGCACAAACAATGGCGATCCGACCAAGGACTGCTACTGGTATTACGTATAACCGCTTTCTGTCAGTAACTGTCACATCCTGCTGAGCGCGCAGCCATCTTCCGCCATTAGGAAAATCCCTCGTGCGTTGGCCCCACAAAAAGTAACAGGTCTAGGAATCTTCGGAGGTCGAACAGGAACTGATTTTCTAATCATAAAAAAAACAAAATTATTTTACGAACACGAACATAACCTCAATGTCTCACGTGATTAACTTAACCAATCATGTAACGGAACGGTAATTACCCGCTTCTGTGATAAGTGACACGCGTCTGTTTTTATTTACGTGCTGAACATAAAAATAACTCTAGCTCTCGTTAGCTAGATTCTTTATTTTCAATGACGTGAGAGATATCAAAATAAAAAGCTTCCTCGGACGTTGGAGGGAGCAAAACGCCTAAACTATTTTTGCTATAATCCAAGGGACAAAAAGGGTGATCCTATAGGAGTTGGTATTATTTGTAAGAGTGAGAAAAGTCAACAAATAGTCCGAAATTGCAGAGATAAAAAAATGGTTACATAAGGAAAGATTTGGATAATTTTAAAAGCTACAATGCTACATTTATGGAAGTATTCTTGATAATTAAATGAATAATAGAAAAAATTAGAAGATTAATAATAAATAAGAAAATAAAATCTGGAATTCTGGATCTAGTTGCTCTTTGTAAGTAGACCATACACAACACAAAATATAAAACTTTGCAGTAGAAAAACGGACGAAACACCATGATCTTATAAGGGCCCCGTTTTTGCTTTTGGGGTAGTAATACTAAAAATGAGTTTTACTTTCGCCACTTATGTAACTTGTCCTGTACAGACAAAACTTTTTTGGTATGCTTTGGGTCTACACTTTTTAAAGTCTCGATCTCATCTTTATTGGGTCATCCTGTATACTCTGTACATATAGAATATGACAGCTAAATACTTAATCTACCAGATCCGTGGAGATAGCTTATTGGTGCACTAAATCTTAAAACAATTTTTTGTAAGGTAATCATGTAACATAGTTACTTGTGCACAGCATAACTAACAGGCAGCACGATCTCTTTCTGGCGGCGCATTTGATATTTTTAAGCACAAAACACGAAAAAAAACTATTACAACTCAAATAGAGGAGACATCATATCTCAGCAAAACGTTGGCTGAACTTGCACGAGAAAAAGGACCGAACTTTCTCGCCAATTCATGAAAGTGTGCTGCTTTCTGTTAGTTATGCTGTGATACCAGTATGTTGTGGTTACCTTCGAAAAATTTGGTATTAGTGTCTGTGGACACCTTTAATCCTGGTTTATATATGTATACTTGTTCAAGGACTGCGTAGGTGCAATTTTAAGGTGTTTCAAATTTTAATTCAAATAAAAATAGCATTATTTGGTGTATGAAGTTACAAATTGGTGGTAGGATTTTTCTGAAATTAAGGATTGTAAATAAATTTTATACAGATTTTTAAGGACAAGGAGCTAGTAACAGTCATTGAAACACCTATTAGTGGAACTAAAAGTTGTTCTTAGAAAGCCCAAAAGTATTGTAATGTAAGTCTGGAAAATTATAAAAGGTAACACACTTAGATAAATTATGGCATGTTTACACCACATGTTTCCATAAGAAACCCATAAATATTCGAATAATTCCATATATATAATTTTTTTATTTTTTAGCTTTATTTAAAAATTTATTCAGAGAAGCTCCAAACCTTAAAGTATTTTAACTATAGGGCGTGCAGAGGTCTTCTTTCTACTCCGAGTCTTGCAATCTTTAAGTCCAGCGTCTTACTTCAATTAAAATACCTACGCCACGTTAGGACTTAGGCTTTAAGCCTTCGTGGACTGTCTCAAGATAAAAAAAATTTGAGTGCTATATAATAAGACCATGCTTTAAAGATATATTTAGAATGAATTCTACAAGAGAACAATACAAAGTTTTTAAAGAGGTAATAAAAAAGATTACGCCCTGTTCTTAAAATGAACCCAAACATTAAAACGCGTTTGTAATTATGCAGAAATAATGGTCTTGAAAAGTTAACTAATCATTGAGCATCACTCCTTAATCAGACAGAATTCAAAAAACATTTTTGATACTATTATACATGTTCTGTTTTATTTTTTTGCATACATACACACTAATGATGTCATATTATTTGAGTTTCTAAGATATATTGCTTTTACTGATCACTAGGAATAGTTTTAAATAATCATCAAACAGCAGAAATCCACATTTGCTTAAGCTTTAGCTAATACCATTAATGAAAAGAGTAAAAGAGCACAGTGTTTTCTTTGAGGAATCCCTGAGCTTATTCTAAAATACCTTGACATACAGCCAGCAACTGATTATCAAATTTCTCTAACCATAATTTTAGTTAACAATAAGTTGTCGTTGACCCTATTAAACGCCTTGGACAAGTCCGTATAGACTTAACAACGACCAAGTTGTCGCATTCTTTTCATAATAATAACAAACTTAACAGTAATTTTCCATATAATCAGTAGTCAACATATTTTTTCACATCTGTGGGACAAGCTGTAAGTTTATTAAGTCAATGTTCAATAAAAAATATATATTTTGGGCTTTGTGATTAAAATTGCACCACTTCAAATCAGTTAATAAAAACAAAATATTGTTTTAAATCTAGATAACCTTGTTGTACATTGTTAAACTATTGTATTCTTAATATGATTTTATTTTTCAAATTTTTATCTTTAATTTCCTATTATAGTTTTTAATGAGATATGAGTAAAGCTTCTGGATAGAAAAAAAATCAAATAAAGAGGCATGTTATTTTTCTAGTGATATATTAATATTAAGTTATTTTTTACATGGTTCTTAAAATTTACTTTTTAAAGACTATTTTTTAATTAAAAAAGACCTTCTAAAACCCTATTTTGTTTTTCTCAACTCATTTAAATATTAATAAAAACTTTTATTTATTTTTACACTGTTTAATTTTGTGTATATTGAGTGTTTTTGTTTTATTTTTAAGCTTTTATACTAAAATAAATAAATGAGCAATTAGTGTACAGTTAATCAATTTTAGAAACTCTTTGTACTCCTATATTATAAATTATTTACAAAAGATTTCTAATAAAAATTACTGTTTTTATTAATGTTATTTAAATGAATAAAACCAGTTAGTTCGTTAAGAATGTTCCCAAGAATGTTACAAACTAGAGTCCATGGGAGAATGTCAATAAAGGTGAGTTATATAAAAAGATGGGTAAATGAATCCTAGGTAGAATAAAATAAATTCAAAAAACACATTAAACCAAGAAAACTAAACAACTGAATTCACTCTATCCAGAATCTCTTAAATATACCTTGGCTGAAAGTTTTCATTGTTGCATCTCTTAGCATTTACTAGGTGAATTTCAAATTTCATTGTACCGAGTGTCCAAATAAGAAAGGACGCCGGCTGTATCTCAGAAAATGTTTATCGCACAGCGTTGGGGAAAAATATTTTTAGTAAAAGTGATCAAGGGAAGTAGTTGGAAATTATTTTCAAGTTTCTGAAATGGTCGCTAGGGGCGTAACTGCAATCTTGAATCTAAAAAAGTGATGTTTATGTGAATTTTGCTATATTAAAGCTAACAAAAAAATACCTTATTTTTAAAGTCGAGGATAATTTGAACCTTTTTTTTTGACAATGTTTGCTGTATCTCTAAAAATAAAGTGGTGGGGGGTATTTAAAAGTTTCCGTAAAAAACACCCTGTATCTTCGAAACGGCTTAGCCGATTTTAACAAGCTTGGGCTAGTTCACAAGGGCTTTTCTTGGGCTATAAATGTTATAATATTTAAAGTTTTGTTAGTTTCACATGTCGCCGCTAGAGGGCTTTTTTCGATATTCTGACAGAAATGGTTAATTTTCTCAAAAAAATTAAATGCATTGGTAATATAAATATATATATATATATATATATATATATATATATATATATATATATATATATATATATATATATATATATATATATTTTATTTTTTTTTTCATAAAAAAGTAGCTAAATGATTAGGATTTTTTAAGGTATACCCCTGGAATTCGATTTTTTTATTATAACTCGTAAAGTATCGCATTTAGACGAAAATATAACATAAATTAAAGGTTCCGTAAAAATACATAATTAATGTCCGATAAAATTTTTTGTAGGTTCTATAGTTTTTGAGATATTAACGTATAAAATTTTCTTTGGCCTAAATTTTGGGTAAGAAACAAGATATCGAGATACGGTTTTCGCGAGCTTGTGTAGGCAATATTTAGCTACTTTTTCATGATAAAAAATATACCAATGCATCTAATTTTTTTGAGAAAATTAACCATTTCTGTCGGAATATCGAAAAAAGCCCTCTAGCGGCGATATGTGAAACTAACAAAACTTTAAATATTATAAAATTTACAGCCCAAGAATAGCTCTTTTCAACTATTCTAAGCTTGTTAAAATCGGTTTAGCCGTTTTGAAGATACAGAGTGTTTTTTACGGAAACCTTTAAATACCCCCCGCCCCTTTTTTTAGAGATACAGCAAAAATTGTCGAACAAAAAAGGTTCAAATTATATTCGACTTTAAAGATCAGACATTTTTTGTTAGGTTAATATAGCAAAATTCACAGAAACATCACTTTTTTAGATTAGAGATCGTTAACGTTAAGCCCCTAGCGGCCATTTCAGAAACTTGAAAATAATTTCCAGCTGTTTCTCTTGACCACTTTTACTAAAAATATTTTTCCCCCAACGCTGTGCGATAAACATTTTCTGAGATACAGGCGACGTCCTTTCTTATTTGGACACCCGGTACATTTTCATTTTAATTATATTGTTATCTCTTTTTTTAGAAAATGATCTACATGTTAAAAAAGTAGTTTACTGCAGAAAAACGTGTACCTAAAGTGAATTTGAAGAAAGCAAAAACAAACTTGATGACTAAAACAATTACAGGAAAGTTAAAAAGTATAAACATAGATGTTTAAATACTTAACAAGTTTTTTTTATACAATGTATCAGGGTTGGCCTGATTTTAATCATGATTTAAATCAAGCGATTTTTTTAAATTAAAGTCAAGTTTTAAATCAAACTGAGAAAAAAGAAGTTGTTGATGAATACTCCCTGTCCCTATAACTTGACAGGGAACTCGAAGCAGATGCCGTAGACGTACTGACAAAACTTCCTAGAGTCTCTAGCGTAGGTTGTCTTTCTGAAAAAAAAAAATCATATTTTAAATACCTATTTACCAAATGTCTATTTTTTTGTTTTTGTTTTAATGTTATTTTTAGCCACTACCCCAGTACCACACAAAACAACCAACACATTTTACTCGACGCATGTTTTACAAAAATATATAAATAATTGTATCACTTAACTCAACTTCACCCTTCGAAACTTAAATAATTCAAAAAAGGAATAAAATTCTTATTTACCTGTTTGATCTGTTTGCACTTATTCTAGTGGCTGTTAACAAGTTTCATGGCGCGCTTTAAGTCTTTTTGTGGTATACCTTGAAATTCTTTTTGCTATTTTTACAAATTGCCCAACATCCAGATTTGTTGGGATTGTTGTTTTTATATAAAACTTCCATATATTATCTTCTTTTTTCCAGCCATTTTCACGATTTAACGCCACAGACACATTAAACATGGTACTTTTCACTTCTATTTGCTTAAACAACCACATGTAAAGTAAACAAGTCGCGACGGGAATTTTTTCGTTCGGGACGCGCTTCGGCACAAGGTTATTGTTATTAAAAAGGGGAAATATCCCAATAAGTCTTAGTTTTAGGATTGGAAAATAGTGAGGAAATATAATGTACTGTGAGAAATAAACAAATTAACTGTAAAAAGGGAAATAGTTGAATTTCTTTAAAAAAAAAATAAAAAATCATGATTTATTTGATTTTTTTATTTAAATCAGTGATTTTTGATTTTTTTAATAAAAATCAACCAACGCTGCAATGTATGGGTTCGTAACAAAATCAGGATAAAGCACTATAAAAATCCAAATTCACAATTAAATTTTAAATATTTTATTTAATCTATTACATCTAAGTATATTATAACAAAAATATAGTGCTATTGCTTTGAAAGTCCAGTTTTAGTTTTCCTATTTAAAAATCTATACAAATAATGTATCCGTTTCTGAAGTTGGTACCATTTTGTAGGCCTTGCTAAAGGATATACTGTTTGTCCAAGCATTTTTCGTTTACGAATCATGACTTGGAATTCATTTCCACCTACACCACGGAGCCAAGGAGGTACATTATATAGAATTCTTGAGGGATGTAGTCTCTCATTACCTAAAAAATATTTTTTAATAACCTTAAAATATACTCAGAGTTAAAGAGCTTTTATTGGTTATTTAAAAAATGTGGATGTTAGGATAACCAAAACTTTAATGGTTTTTCCACCAGCAATCATTTAAAAATTAGTTTGAAACACCTTTCTTACCTAAAATATCAATATAGTCATTCTGCCCAAACAAGGCTCGTTTATCATTCCAGTGATCTTTTGGTTTGTATGTAGGCATAGGCAGTTTGTGAGCATCTTTAATTCTAGGTAAAAGGCCCCTTCGCTGCACATAGTCGTCATATCCATATCGTCTAACCAAAGGTCCCTTTGCAATTTTTTCTGAGTGATATCGAAATCGCACTGGGGTTACTTGCGGCGTCCATGATTGTAGGGTTCTTAAGCAGGTCTTGGCTAAGTTAATTGCTGATGACATGATAATGATATTCTTTATAACATAACTAAGACAATTTAAACTTTTATAATCTTCACAATGAAATATAACAATCACAAAATTCGAAAAAAAGATATAACCTATTTTTTTTTACCTTCTGGTGATCTAACCTCAATTTATCTTCCTTTTTTTCTTCAGTAAACGACCTGCAGCTGTCAGGGCAGCCCATCTTTATAATGGCCTAGGGATGTCCGATAAATAATATCTTTGAGAAACTACTGGAGGCAGCTTGGCCAAGAAAATGAAACAAAAAGCGGAAAAAAAAACATTTATTTGAAATTTATACTCCCGCATAAAATTATAAGGTCTAAATTATAATTTGCCATTTAATGCAATGATTAAAGACTAACATCATTCAAAAATAATGTTCAGAAATGCGAATACTAAACTGGATTTAGAAATAAAATACAAACAAAAAACTGTTAACTCACTTGCTACGTCAGCAAATATGCTCAATATCACACCTTCTATTTGTTGTTCCATGGCTGCCTGCTGCAGTAGTATATGCGGTAAAATTTTACCTATCGGACATTACCCCGATTTGGATGATTTTTTACATACGGGAATTTTTGGCGGCGCTGATCATAGGCCTTTTCATCATGTGACAAGCGCAAGCGCAGTCGCCATGTTGAAATGGCGGCAATTCAAAAGTTTCGTACTGTTTTGATCGACAATGGCTGGGAATGCAGTGTTATCTCCCAATTAAATGATTTACTGGAAAAATCGTTGATGGTGCTTCACTGATTTATAATTCAGTTGAAGCCCATAATTGTACGAATTAAAAGGTAGCTTAAATGTCATGGACGTCTTTAAAAAGGAAAAAGAAGTGAGCTGATTGAGAGGTTAGGCATCATTACTTCTTTACTATACAAAAAGTATCTATAATTTTATTCTAATTAGACCTACCACATATATACAATTGTTATATTGATTAAATTGTATTGTATTTAAATGATTTATAGCGTGTATCACTCTTACATACTTCATAACAACACCGCTTCTTCGTTCCTTTTCGTACTGATATCATTATAATAATCGATTAAAAACCTATTTCTAATTAAGGCACTTTTTCTTATTTTCGTATTTCTTTCTTCAATAACTATACTTTCTTTAGTATTTTTTTATTTTAATTATGTGTTTACAGGCCTTTAACATCTTTTTACAAAAATACGAAAAAATGCTGATACTGCCTGCGCACAAAAAAATTGTGATGAAAAGGCCTATAATGTAAAATCTTTTTCAAATTCTGGTTTTTGAGTGGGCCTCCAAGTGGACTTACCTCAAAATGGACAATATTTCCAGTAAAATTTTACTTATCGCCGATTTTGATGTTTTTTTGCATACCGGGATTTTTTGGGTCGTTGATCACGAACTTATTTTTATTTTCAACAAGCTCTGGTTTTAGGGCTATGAAGCCTTTAAGTGGACTAACCTCAAAATGGACAATATTTTCTAAAATTCCTCCTTTAAGCTGATAGTATCTGTTGGTTACTGGGGGTTTTTAACTGATTTTACCTTCTCAAAGGACCACCTGTCCTCTCACACAACCTTTTTTAATGATAATCACGCTTACTTGAACTATTTTACTTTATTTTCTAATAAAAAATACATATGAGTTCATAAAATATACCAGATGACTGGGATATTTTATGATATGAGTTATTATTTTGTACGATTAACGTCTTGCTTGTCTATTGTCGATTGTCTATTCAGTCTTCTTTCTTCTCTTTTTCTGCTCGTTCCTTTTTTTTTGCGACGTTGTCGAAGTTTATTTAAATTCTATAAGTTTAATTTTTATAGCGATGGCTAAACAGTATCAAATGGGAACTGGGAACATAAATACACTGCATTAGGTACTTACATATTAAACAAATACGCTAAAAGTTATTCAATATTTTATTTATTATTTTTACGAAAAAAAAAACCCTAAATGAATCCAGTTTTTCCTTTTTGACACTTACTTATGTTCTTATTTATTAGTGCCTAATCAGTAATCAGTGTATGTCCCCGACTGATAAGTTATTAGTTTTAAGCTGTGGTTTCAAGAAAAAGAAAATTTTAGAAAGTATTATTGTCCCTTTTGAGATAATTACTTGGAGGCATTATAACTTAAAAACTAAAGGTTTTCAGAAAAAACGGTTTTAAGATTCGTGATCAGCGCCCCTAAAAACTCTCGTATGCAAAAAAGCATTAAAATCGGTGAGGATTCCGATTAGAGTTGCCGCGAGACGAGACGAGACGAGATAAAGCCTTGTCTCGTCTCGTCTCGAAATTTCGGGATAATATATTTCGAGACGAGACGAGACAATTAAGGGTCGAGACGAGACGAGACAATTAAGGGTCGAGACGAGACGATTTGTCTGGTCTCGTCTCGTTTGTCTCGAGTTGTTTTGGTTTATTTCAATTAAATTAATTTCAATATATAGTGCATTAGTAATGTATAGGATAATTTCAATAAAAATTAGTTCGAAAGATTAAAAAAACGCTTGGACCCGTCGATTTTTATTTTTAGGTACATGTTACACATTTTTTAAACTAATTTTTATGTCTGCGCAGTGCACAAGGTGGTGATAAAAAGACATATTTTTTTTAAATGGAACACACATTTTATCATTACATTATTAATTCCAGTGTTTAATTCTAGAAATGTTCATTCTCAATTTTTTTTTACCAATTTTTAACTTTTTCCATAATAATTAAGTATACCCAAACTATCCTAAATGGCAATATTCTTATACCTACGAATTTCTAGAATTGAATAAATAGAATCCAAAACTGTAAAAATATGAGTAGGTATAGGTATTCTATTTTAAATTAAAAAAAAAACTTTTGTAGCACCCTAATACTTCATCGACGTGCCCTGTCTAATTCAAAATATCGTTAAAATTTAACATACTATTTAAACATATACCTAATACTTACATAAGCACATTATCTACAAATCTAATATTCAAGGTATTAAATTACTTACTCCTCGCCATCGTTGACTCACCCTGTACACTATATACCTACAAACTAATTGCAAAATCTGCTGCAAACTGGCATATTTTTTAAGAAGGATGCATTGTTTATAGTTTAAATTAAAACTTTTTAAAACATAATAGCGGCATATCCTCAACTAATAGAAAAACATGCAAAAACAACCCTCTGCATAGGCACCTAATGAAAAACATTTGAAATAAACCGTAGAAACAAAATACGTAAAAATATACGGGCTGTCCCATTTATGATGTATCTCTTATTTGGGACACCCTGTATAAATGCTTATATTTTTTTATAACACGCCTTGTAAAATAAAAGTTAACGTGATTGAGCTTTTCTTAAAATTGTGTAGTTTTCTCAAAAAATTGGTGATTTCAGACTTTACGGACACCCATAATATGCAACTAAAAATAAAATAAAGAACCTAATAATTTATTTTTTTATTTAAAATTAAAATATAGAACATATAAGTGACATAAAAATGTCCACAAAATAGAAAAAAAATCTAAAAGATAATGGAACATGAGTCATAAACTCTATTACAAAACACAGGTAAAATGTTTTCTAGAATTTTTTCTTATAATTATACAGGGTGCTTGAGCAATAGTTTTAAAATCTTTAACAGCAGTTAGATCTTGCAAAAAAAGTCTCTATAAACATAAGTCCGGCTATGCATCGTTTTGAAATTGGAAATACGCAGGGTCCTAAAGTTAAAAAGAAGCTTGTACATAATTTTTTAAAACAATTATTTTGATAAAACAACTTAAAATACAACTTTTTCGTTATTTGAGTTTTTTCGAGAGACAAAGTAAAACTCCTACTTTTCAAACGGGTATAAAAAAAGAATCGGTCTTAATTTTTTTCTTGAAAGCAAAGCAAAATTTAAAAAAAAATCAAGAGACAAAATAGTTGTATTTTAATTTGTTTTATCGGGGGTAATACCACGACCACGACGAGTGAAATTTTTAAAGAAAACACGCATGAGTAAAAAATTATCTGGTTAATTTAAAAGCCCGAGCGGTATTTAGGGAGAATATTTCACGAATCAAAAACGTAGATAGAGTTTATTAACTAAAAATTAAATATTAATTTAACAAACCGTCATTATTATTTAAAATTTTCGTATTGTCAATTTGACAGTAAGTGGAAAAACCACGTTGCCTAGACGACGTGGGATTTCCGCTGTAATTTTTCCATAATACCACTTCTCTTATGGGAAAATATGTACATGAGTGAAATATTCAAAATTATTAAAAAATAATAAAACCACAAGGTGATATACTTTTTAAAGCAATTAATTTTAGCTTCTTTTTTTTAACACCCTGTATTTCTGAAACGATGCATTTCTTGACCTATGTTTATAAAAACATATTTTTGCAAGATCCAACTGCTGTCGAAGTTTGTAACACTAAATCTTAAACAACCTGTATAATTCTTAAGAACTAGAAATATATTGTTGGAGATTTATTACAGTTAGTTCACTTAAGTTTTAGGTCATTAAAATTTTTCGAGATGTCTCGTCTCGTCTCGTCTCGTCTCTTGCTTGTCTCAAAGGATCTTATCTCGTCTCGTCTCGAAATTCGGGACAAAATGCTCTCGAGACGAGACAAAATGGCTTCGAGAGACGAGACGAGACGTCTCGTATCTCGTGTCTCGCGGCAACTCTAATTCCGATAAGTAAAATTTTACGTATTTCCTAAAATTCCTCCTTCTTGAAACTGATTATCATCAATACAATAATTGGGCACTTACATGTTAAACAAATACACTAAAATTTGCAGTATTTTCTTGCTTATTTGTTTTAAAAAACAATTTAAATGAATCGCAGTTTTTTATTTTTAACATTATACCTGATTATAAATGAGGCAACCATTTATACAACATATACCAAACACGTAAGGGAAACTGGATTAATTTTACTAAAAATAAGCAATAAAATATTGTAAATTTTACGGCCAAGTGATGATCGCGTTTTAAATTTAACAATGGACTTAGCAATTGTTAAAAGTTAACAAAGGTTTAGAATGTTAAACAAAACGTCATTGTCAGTGTTATTCAATGATTTTAGTAGGCAACTTGTCAAAATCTGACATTTTGTTAAACATTCTAAACCGTTGTTAACTTTTAACAATTGCTAAGTCCATTGCTAAATTAAACAACGCGATCATCACTCGGCCGTTAGTGTATCTGTTTAATAGGTCTGTCTGTTGCTCTTCCATAAGAGCGCTTACGTAAAAAAAGTGTAAAATAGTGTACATTAAATAACAAACATACCTTATATTAGTTGGCATTGTTCCTGGTGCTACCGTACTGCCAGCAAGCTTGAAGGGGTTGCAGGCACCAACAGCAACCTACGAGAGGCCTTAAATCGGTCCAGTAGCCTATAAAATACCGGTAAATGCCGTGGGGTTATATACCACAGGATCGCGGATATCTCTCATTGTCACGAAAAGCAATGATGAGCAAGCTCCCAAAAATCCACCCCGTGCAGATAGGGGTGCAGGGCAGGTTGGAGGAGCAACGATTGGACGGACACCAGGATACAAGGAAAGAAGATTTTATTTTATTCCTTGTATCATGAACGGACACCCTGAAACGACCTTGGCAATGAACATGGACGCTTCACGTGGACGGACGAACTTATAGGATGATCTGATGGATGCACGCCGCATGGTGTGCTAAACCTCCGGAATTGGTTTATTTCTCCCAACAACGTTTGAAAGATTATGTAGCTTATCTTAACCGCTCTGGGTATGTTAGAACTCCAAAACAACAGGCGCCACCTCAAGACATGGAGCCCATCCAGGATCCCGAACCGAACCAGCTTGCGGGGGATATTTTGAACGAGATTTCCCTCGGGAACGCCGATGATAAATTAACAGAAATTCTTGTAAACATCAATATCAAGTCCTACATAAAGTATCAAAATGTCGCACAAGCGAAGAATGCACTTCGAGACAGAATTTCCGAACATACGGATATTTTGGCACTTAACAACACTCTTTATGAGGCTTCGAAACAACTTATTCCTAACAACCGCTTAGGCAGCTTTCATCAAACAATTCAAAACTCCGAACGCTGAATGTAGCAAATAGCCAAAATAATAGATCTGACGCGGCAAGAAGCATCACACGTATACAAAGTATATTGGAATATATATCAGCAAACATACCTTCCACTGGAAAGATCAGGAAAATTGCTTTAAAGCTACGCCAAAAACACCATACACTTAACAGAATAAGGCTGCTCATCCTCAAACAGCGTTGCCTACATCGCATGCGATCCTTGTGTGTTATTAACAGCTTGAAGAAAAAGGCTAAAGGAATAAGAGATACAAATAAATTCGTAAGTAGACCTTCTAGCTTTCTTTTAGAGTCAGTACCAACAGTTGAAAATTCGCCATCAGCAAACTGTAGTGGAACTGTTTTGGAAGCATGTTTATGAAGTCTCAAAGCCGTTAGGACAATACTCTCCTGCTTTGATTAACTTGAGAGCCTATTGTGCGGACAGGCACATGTGTAATATTTTGTTTCATTCGATGAATAGAACATTTTGAATTAATTTTTAGATGGATCGGAGCTGAAATACTTACTTTTGTACCGAAAAAATATTAGCGAAATTTTAATGGCCAAAATCACTTTTTTGCTTATATCTCCTTTATTACCTATTTTATTAAAAATATGTTTATAACCTCTTTTGTAGAGCTAACTAAAAGGCATGTTTTTTGTTTATTACATTTTTTTGTAACCATTTTAGTTTTTGAGATATTTGCGTTATTTTAAATTTATATCGTTAATATCTCAAAAACTAAAAGGACTACAAAAAATTTCATAAAAAAAGAGACGTAGTTTTATTAGACTATCAATTTTGATTATATATCTTTTTTCCTAAAATCAATAGTTTTCGAGTTATATTAAAAAACCGATTTTTAAGGATTTTTTTTAAGGTAAAAAAATGCAATTTAAACCCCCTGAGCTGAGGCAGCAGTGCGGCTTTGAATTGAATATTGTTCATAGTAATATAAAAAAAAATGTCTCATGCGTATCTCTTATTGGCTTGGTTTTTTGCGGTGGCCTCCCGGACTATACGCAAGTAGTCAACGGAGAAGCAAGATCTTCTCAAGATGCCAACCACTCGTGCTGGCAAAAGAAGGAGAGTTTTGGATTTTTCTTGGGGATGTTGGAATAAAAAAGTACATAAATAATCTTTTAAATTAATTTATTTATCTTATTTATATTCTTAAATCTTATTGTAACTTAATCTACCTTATTTTAGCACTCTCTTAAAAAAATAAAAAATGTGACATATTTTTACAAACACTTAAATGGTAGTATCACTTTTTAAAGTTCATTTTGGCAGTATTTTTTGCATGTCATTCTTTAGGGTTTTGTAATTTAAAATTGGACAAAATTTGGTATATAGGTTTGGGCATGTTCATAGTACCATAAAAATTTAAGGCGTTCTTCATTGGTAGAACTAGTGCGCTTTAAGCTCTTTAGTAAAAGAGCTCCAGATGGAAGTATACTGGATGTTCATAAATTTCCTGAACAAAAATTTAAAAAATCCTTATTATTTCAGTCATTATATAAACTTTGACTCAAATTTTCCTAATACAATACTTTATGCGAAAAAAAGATGTTTTAATTTTTTAGTCAGTGTTAAAAATGTGGATTTTTAAAATTTTTAATTTATTTCTTGTTATTTTTAAATAAATAAATTGTTTTTTTAAACCAGTTTACCATAGTAATCAGACAAAAGTGCTATATTTTATTTAAATATATTTTTAGTTTTAAAATAACACCAAACAATAAATACTAAGTACATAACCATTTATCGCGTCAAATAGTAATTTCGCAATTTAAAGTAAATAAAAGATATATTTTGCCCAAAAGGCTTTCGTCCATTAAGTACTGAAAAAATATTTTTAATTATTTATTAAACCAAATTTTGTTCAATATCTAAGTACAAATTTTATTTTATTTTTCTGTTGGTTTAGTAAAAGCATACGGCTCCTATTTCAATCCAGAATGCTTGATTTGGTTTGCCAATATCTCTAACTCCAACGTCAGTAATTGGCAGCCGTGATGGTTTGTCAGTGGTAAATTCGACGACTGTTTGTGCCCAAGTGTCTCTACGATACTATAACAAAAATAATTATTATTTCTTAGAGTTTCGTAACAAAAACAACTAGATCAACTTCATAAAAATATTATATCATTATTTAATGTAACTTTTTGCGACAAAAAAATATTGCAATACTAATAATTTAAAATAACCAAATGGACTGAGCCTTATCTGTTTTTAATTGGTGTAGGAGGTGGCAGGCATGTTTTTGCTTAAAACCCCTCGTAAAGATGTATATAACAAGAATCGAGATATGCTTCCTCTCAGAAAGGTGTGTGTTAAATATACAAAGTGTAAAAAAAATCAAAATATTTTTTCTACTTTAATCGCATATTACTTTGTAATTGGTCGTAGAGAAAAATTGTAGAAAGAAAAAGTTTCTTAGTAAATTTCCTACAGGAAAGAATTAGTTAAAAATCGCAAAATGCATTGTGCTATTATAAAAATACTATGGTAAAACATCACGTTAAATTCCGTTAAGTTCGGTTTGATAGTTTTTGCATCCCATTTCGTTTGAGAAAAATTGATAATTTTGCAAATTGATTGCCCAAATGATCCGATTTTTATTTTTAAAAGATATTTGAAAGCTTATGGTCTCCATTATAGTGTGGAAAGTTCAAAACCGAACATGGACGTTTCGCAAGTAGAACAAAGAAAACAAATTAACCACTAAAACAGAGTGAGATCGAATTTAAACTAGGACATACGCGCCAAAATAGCTTAAACAGCATACGCTCGACGAAGGTTGACTTTAGAGAAGCGTCAGTTGTGAATAATTCGATCACAGTGACCGAATCGTTTATGAATATTGAACGATCGAATCCCATACGCTCGCAGTGATCGAGTCACTACCCGACTGAAAGACGGAAAGTAGCGCAACGATTGAAGTTGTGTTGTCTGTCTGGCCACTGGCTTGGCTTCGCCTCGCTTGCGATCATTCGTTCGATGAGTGTTTTAAAACCAGTCAGTGCATTGTCACCATATCGAAATATCGACCGATCGACCATCGCTGGGACGTTTGGTTTCATCATCATCATCAAAGCCGTCCGCGCTCACGCTGATATAGGCCTCCCTTAATGTCTGCCACTGTTTTCGGTCTTGTGCGTCCTGTATCCATCAGTTCCCCCGGTTGGTTTGGTACGCTTATAAAAATGATTGATTGAATGAACGATTGAAAATATTGGATCATTTGAGAAATCGGTCAATGATTGATTCGATCGCCAGTAAATGATCGAGTTACCCATTTCTAGTTGGCTTATGATGAGGGGAGCGGGCGGCCGTATGCCTCGAATCGCCGCGCCGCGCCTGTCTTCGCTGTTCCAAACAGCGTTTGATACAAGCATCGTCACATTGCGAAGCTTTATCTCACTTCTCTCACGCAGTTAAAGGGGTTGTCCGTTTCTGTTTGATACATTACACTTTAAGCAAATTTTTGCTAGCTAACCATGTAACATAATTGCTTTGTGCACAATTAACTAACAAGGCACGTATCTCCTGGCGCCTTTTGATATTTTTAAGCACAAAACACGGAAGAAACGATAACAATTTAAATAAAGCAGACAGATTATATATCAGCAAAACGTTGGCTGACATTGGGGATTTAGAGACCTTTGAAGGTGATTTGGGGGGGGGGGGTAGAGGGTTTTTCGGGTTTTGTGAGAGTGGAGACTTTTGAAACAATTGGTCAAAGGACGTATCGTTACTATTAGTGTGGGCGCCAAGGTGGTTTCCTGGCCGATTGAGGTCCTTTCAAGCAAGTAGGTGTTTCTTAAGGCGCGTTTGTTAACTTAAAAATATCTTATACTAAAAATATAATAAAGATAGTGTAGGTACCCTGCCATTTTACGATAACCTAATTACTTTACTAATTTACCACACACTTTGGTTAAAATGGTGGGTAATTTGGCAAGTTATATAGGTATGTAAAAACAAAATACCTTGCATTCGTCTAAAACAGCATCATATCTCAATCTGTTTCCTTTTGGTGTAATTTCCACATCGTTGTAGCTCATGAGTTTAATTCCTTTTCTGTAAGTATGCTTAGTAAGGTCATAGTAAGCAACTGAATTTCGGCAGTGATATGTTATGTTTTGCGTTGCTCTTGACGAGAGAAGGTGTAGAAACCCGATTTGGGTGGAGTCGGCTTTGTACGTAAACTAAAAGTTAAAATATATTGTTAATATCATAAAACATATTATATATATATATATATATATATATATATATATATATATATATATATATATATATATATATATATATATATATATATATATATATATATATATATATATATATATATATATATATATATATATATATAATATTATATAAATAAATAATTTTTTAATATTAATGTTAGAAAAAGAGTTACCTGTAAAGTTATGCTTACTGAAAAAATAATATTAGACTATTCAAACTTAAGATAGTATGTACAGGGTGGGCCAAATTTTGCACTTTTAAAGGGAAACTCCAATTTTTAAAGGAGATAGATGAAAACTAATGTCGGTGTCTGGGCTCAGTTTTCGTCAAAACCATAATGGTAAAAACCGACATCGATATCTGTTACCATTTCTAGTTACAGGGTGTTTTTCAAAAAAGTGCATTTTTTAAAAATCGCTGTAACTTTTTTGCTATGAAAAATTTTGAGTTTTTGTAAAAACATTTCCAAAGCAACTTTTTGCGTAGAATTTAATGCTGTAAATATATTTTTTTCACAATCAATAGTTTAATAGTTATTAACAGAAAAATCGATGTGTTATATGGGACACCCTGTATATTTTTGAATAATTGAAAATAACTTTAAATTACCTTTCCAAAAAGATAGCACACTTAATATTTTGCTCGAGTTCTCTTCAAAATAAAGAGTTTTTAATAGTTCGCCCAGTTTAAACAAGTAGGCTTAGGACGCCGCGGGGCGCGGCCATGATAAAGAAAACAAATGCTTATTGGTAATGTCAAATTGTAATTTTGGCTGTAAACACGCCGTAATTTAGTTAAATCCTTCAAATAAATTTAAAATGAAATTTGAAAATTATGAAAAATGGGATATGATAGTTTGTTTTATACAAGCCGGGGAGAATCCAGAAGCAGCAAGCAATTTATACCACAACCAATATCCAGAAAGAAGACAACCTTTTAAATATATTTTTGGAAGATTGCGACACAACCTTATTAATAGTGGCCAGTTTGAGAAAAAAAGGTCAAAACACTTTATTATAAGGGGAGTTAGAAGAGATAGTAGTTTTAGGAGCCGTTCAAAATAATCCTAAAACGTCAACACGAAAATTGAAAACGTTAACAGGACTGGCAAGAACTAATGTTAGACGAACTTTAAAGAAATACAAATATAAACATACAGGACCAGAAAAGTGCATCATCTTAGACCTGGAGATTTTGAACGCCGCATAGATGTTTGTTGGTGGTTTTTGGAAAAATGTAACCGTGTGCGCGATTTCCCACTGAATTATATTTGGACTGACGAAGCGTATATAAGCAGTGTCGGTATTTTTAACCGCTATAACTCGTATACTTGGGCGCAACGAAACCCTCATTCAGTAGTCGAGCTAAGAAACCAAGGAAGATTTGGGTTTAGTGTCTGGGCATGTATTTTTAGAGGTAGGATTTATACGTTAATTTATGATGGTACCCTCACCTCTTAACGATATTTGCAAATTTTAAGGCAACAAATAGAACCCTTCATTGATGATCTACCTCTAATGGAACTCGGAAACATATTTTTCCAGCAAGACGGAGCACCGCCTCACAACGCTGAAATTATTAGTAATTTTTTAGCAGATAACTTTGACAATAATTGGATAGCTAACCAAGGTCCCATCCGTTGGCCAGAGAGGTCACCGGACTTAACGCCCATGGATTTTTATGTTTGGGAAGACTGAAGGACCTTATTTCTAAATTACCTATACGTTTTAGACGAGAATTAGAAGTAGCGGTTGTGCAAGGGTTTGCATCTCTCACCCTCTTGAATTTATGAATTCTGCAAGAAATGTCCGGAAACGGTGCCGTTTGTGCATAAGAGAGACCGGTCGACAATTCGAACATCTCCTGTAGCTAAATCTCTTGCGCTGGTTTATTACTTTTTATTGTTGTTTTTTATATTTTATTTGTTAATCTTATTCTAAATATAGTTTACATTGTTATAAAATTCGACATCATTCATTGTAAATATAAGTTTCATTTTATAAAATATTAAGTGTGCTATATTTTTGGAAAGGTAATTTAAAGTTATTTTCAATTATTCAAAAATATAAGGGTGTCCCATATAAAACATCGATTTTTCTGTTAATAACTATTAAACTATTGATTGTAAAAAAAATATATTTACACCATTAAATTCTACGTAAATAGTTGCTTTGGAAATGTTTTACAGAAACTCAAAATTTTCCATTTCAAAAAAGTTACAGCGATTTTTAAAACACTTTTTTGAAAAACACCCTGTAACTCAGAAATGGTAACAGATATCGATGTGCGGTTTTTACCATTATGTTATTGGCGAAAATTGAGCTCCAGACACCGACATTAATTTTCATCTATCTCCTTTAAAAATGGGAGTTTCCCTTTAAAAGTGCCCAATTTGGCCCACCCTGTACAGGATGATCAAAAATTAAAAAAAAAAACAAAATTGATCTAGGAGAAAAGAACACTTAAATTTAATTTTAGAGCAAATTGGAATAAGAAAATATTGATTGTCATTACAAATTATATTTGTTTCTACTCTTAGTAGACTATTATTGAAAATACATTTGACATTTTGCAATTTCAACAATTAAAATTATTTTAATTTTATCTACTATATATAATAGTATCTCAAGTTTGAATAGTCTAATATTATTTTTTTAGTAAGCAGAACTTTTTATTAACAGTACCTTTTTTTCGTAACATTAATATTAATAAAGTTTCCCATATGTACAAAACTTAAGTGGACAAAGAAAGGTTATTAATTTAATGCTTACATCTATAATAGACAATACAATGGAGTAAATGATTGTGTTCAGTCAAAGAAGATGATCAATAACTGAAATAAGTTTAATAATATGCTGAAGACCCTTAATTTTTAAACACTTATTGATCTAATGAGGTGGCCTATATCCTCTGAGATTGCTCATTTCAGTTTACCTCTAACTCATATCTAAGTGCTGGCAGAATTGAGGGCCGTGCTGTAGGTTCAATATTCTACGACCTAGATGTCCCATACATGTTCGATCGGAGAGAGATCAGGTCATGGTTTGCGGTTAATGTGGTGTTAATACATGAAACCTACAGTTACTCTGGCCACACGAGGTCCGGCGTTGTCTTATTGAAAAATTGGGTTTTTAATCGTTTTAAGATGTGGAAGAACATATGGTTTCACTACTTCCTGGATGTACTAAAAGGCCTGTAACATGTAATCTAGACTAGAAGTTTTCTGCCACCATGATAGCACCTCATATCATTACACCCCGGTGTGATGAGCGTGTCTCTCCACATCCTTCTTACTATTGCTCGACCATTACGCATACCCAAACAAAAGCGAGATTCATCACTAAAGATCACCTGGTTCCATTACCGGATCCACAGCAGTCTGCCTCTGCACCATTGCAGTCGGTTGCGACGATGTTAATGGGAACAGTAAGAAAAAAGCCCAAAGATTATTTTTCGGCGATACACTGTACGCATATCCCGACTCCTAGCTCTACCGTGTTATTGAAAGTGCACATCTTGGCTTCCTGTTGTTCCTCTACGAAGTCCATTATGCCTACCCAAACAAAAGCGAGATTCATCACTAAAGATCACCTGGTTCCATTACCGGATAGACAGCAGCCTGCCTCTGCACCATTGCAGTCGGTTGCGTCGATGTTAATGGGAACAGTAAGAAAAAAGCCCAAAGATTATTTTTCGGCGATACACTGTACGCATATCCCGACTCCTAGCTCTACCGTGTTATTGAAAGTGCATATCTTGACTTCCTGTTGTTCCTCTACGAAGTCCGGTCCCCTACCTTTGTATCCTCGACTTGATAACATCTCAAAATGGTGCGTAAAGATTGGTTCGTCCCCCTTTGAACTCACTAAGCTGATGAATATGACCAAGGCCGAGGCCGAGGAAGAAAAGGAAACTGAAATAAACTCTTTAAATGTTAAACTATAAATTTAAGCACAAATGCTAATTATATTATTGAAAAAGGATTAAAAATACTAGATAATTTACATTTCTTTGCCACCTGTTATATATGACCCACCAATTAGGCACGATGTGTTGGTTAGGTGTTATATTTTGATTAAGAAAGCTTAGTTTTGTTCCTTACCTTAATACCCTTTTCAATTTCTCCCAGCCAAATTTCTGGATCGTTTCCTTCATATCGTATTTCCTGTGATCTAGAAGGACTAGGCATCACGCAAGTAGCTTTCTTGTCCATATCGCAGTGAACCAGGATTGAATCCTTGGAGTCACCTTCATTGGGATCTACCCAATACTGACCTAAAATAATTCAGCAAAAGGAAAAGTTTTAATTTTCCCTATATAATATTTTAATAATCCCAGAAAATACGGATACAAAATTTTATGGCAGACTTACATAAAAATGAGGTGACTTAAACCAACTTAGTTCTCTTTAAAATTGCCGATAGAGAGGATCAAATATTTTAAGTAATATTTGTTTTTTTCAAATAGAATATTTTTAACGCTTCCAACTAATTGTAATGAATTTCTTGTATAGTCAGGTACTATTAAATTGCATTTCTTAATGGTATAGTGGTTGGCTTAAAATAGGTAAAAATTTATAAAGGTGATGACATCAGTAAACATTTATTCTGTTTTTTTTATCTACTCGTACATATTAACCTGCATGTTTTTATACAGTAACTAAATGTATTTAACATTTTTTTAAATCTTGAACAGGTTTTGTTAATAAGCCATTTTACCACAAAAAGGAAAGAGTTTAAACTAATGCCACTTATATGAACTCCCACTTTTTTATATCCTTATACTATTAAAAACACCCTTTTATAGTGTCTAACTATATTCCAAAAGACATTAAATTAATTGGTAATTTTTATAAAATTTGGAAAAATCCAATATATCTTAAAGTTTTTGACTAAGGGCTAAACGAAGCAATTTGAAATATAACCAAACAGTTTAAATCGACCTTTTTGTGTCAGGAATCTCTCATAAAATATGTAACACGTATTTTTTGGACAAACTTTTTGGTTTTCAATATTTAGTTATTAAATTTGACCTTGGTTAGGCCTTTAAAACAAGACGTGACAAACAAAAACTATTTATTTAAAGCAAAAGTAAAGTTTTTATCTTACCACTTTGAGAATCTGGATATGCCGCCAAAATATCTCTGCAAGTTTTTCCAGGACTACTCTTGTCTCCTTTAGGTTTCTTATATTTTTCAAACGAAGCTTTCAGCTGTTCGTAAGCCTTATTTATTAGTTCTTGAGTCTCTTCTATACTTAACTCTTTTCCAAAGACTCTTGGTACATATGGTTGGTCACCTTGTGGGTCTGGTCCTTTCTGGGTATTGGGGTTAGCAAATATTGCTGCTAGAGAAGCTGCATCGTAGCCTATGCCATCTCCTGGAGGACCAGGAGGGCCTGGAGGACCTTAAATATTAAAAACATATTTTACGCATTTTATTAAAAAACTAAGAAAAATAAATGTATAACCGTCATCGTCATGCGACAGTAAAAAAGCAACATTGTTTTGAACAAAAGAAAATGAATAAAGTGTAAACACTTACCTGGATTTCCAGGAATTCCATGCCTTCCTTCTGCTCCAGCCTCTCCTCTTAATCCTGGAGGTCCCTGCAGTCCGGGCGTTCCGGGGTTGCCATCACGTCCTGGAGGACCTCTTGATCCCGGTTCACCATCTTTTCCTGGTAATCCAGGAGCTCCTGGAATACCTTTTTCTCCAGGAGGTCCCTGAATACCTGGTGGTCCCTATGCAAAAAAATATAGTTAAAATAACATTTAATTAGCGTTAAAGTAAGTACTACCATACCTGCAATCCCATTAATCCTGTATGTCCTTTAGCACCCTTAGGCCCTGGTTCTCCATGGTCTCCTTTCGGACCCTCAATACCTGGTGGTCCCGGTTTTCCCCTTTCACCTGGACGTCCTTCAACGCCTTGAGATCCAGGTTCTCCTCTAGGACCTCTTTCTCCGGTTAAACCAATAGGACCAATAAGACCTGGTGGACCCTAAAAAGTGATAAATTTCAAAATCGAAATTCCTGATATTTACAAAAGTTGTTAAAGTTTTGTATAGTATAAAATTTTACTTACTGGTAATCCAGGAGGACCACTGGGTCCTGGTGGTCCATGCAGACCTTGCGGTCCTTTATCTCCAGGCCGACCTGCGATACCGGGAGGACCACTTTTACCAGGAGGTCCTAAAAATATTATTATATATATTAAAAAACTGGTTATATAGGTATGGTATTGCAAAAAAGACACGTTCTAGAATCCCGCATTAAGTTTAAAATTATTTTAACAAAAAAATACTATGTAATATATAAACTAGTGGTCTATTGCAATAAAATAACATTTTACTTTTCAGCAACCAAAACAAAAACTATTTCTTATAAATTAAATTTATATTACCTTCTGGTCCTTGATCACCACTGGGTCCTGGTGGGCCAGGTGGCCCTGCTACTCCTTGAAGTCCTGGGGGACCTTCACTTCCTGGTTTTCCAGCTAAACCCTGTTCTCCTTGAGCACCTCTAAGCCCTCTTAATCCTGGTGGTCCTGGTGGGCCGTGTAATCCAGGTAATCCTAAACGAGATAAAACGAAACATATTATGAAACAATAAAATATAGTTATTGGTAATTTACCTCTTTCCCCAGATGGCCCCTGTGGACCAGGCTGACCTGGTGGTCCTGGTGGTCCATCAGATCCTGCTTCTCCTTTGGCTCCATCTAAACCTGGCAACCCAGACAAACCTTGTGGTCCTGGATTTCCTGGCCTGCCATGGTCTCCTTGTGCGCCTTTAATACCTGGTAAACCTGGAGGACCTTGTGGACCTACGTTACCTGGATGCCCCTTAAAAAATATTCAATATTCAGAATATATTAGACGATATTTTAAATTATTATGTATTTGCCTTTTAAAATGCAAACATTGTTGTTTAACAAAACTTACGGGTGCTCCTGGTTCTCCCGGTCTGCCTGGCACACCTGTAAGTCCTATATCACCTCGTTGTCCTGCTTCTCCTCTTGCCCCTTTAGCTCCTGTTAATCCAATAGGGCCCTGAGCGCCGGGTTCACCTGGTCGTCCTATTGGACCTGAATTACCTTGCATACCCTAAAAAGATTTTATTGTTTTGGAATTAAATCATAATTTTATTTTTGGTAAGCTTTTATAAAATGATTTAAATTCTTGTTACCTTTGCGCCTGTTAATCCTCTTTCACCTTTTACTCCTGGTAGGCCAACCAAACCCGGAGGGCCTGGAAAACCTGGTGCTCCTGAAGGGCCAACCTATAGGACAAGAAATTATTCCAAAATGAATAAACATATTTTTTATTTTTTTACCTGTCCCCTCTCGCCAGGACTTCCTGGTGCGCCTGGTTCGCCTGGAACTCCCGGTTGACCTGGCTCGCCAGGTGCAGCTGGTTCTCCGGGGGGTCCTGGTGGTCCCGATGGCCCAATTGGTCCCCTTTCTCCTTGTCGACCTTAAAAATGCATCAAAATATACTTTCAAAGTTTTAAGGAAACAGCTTGTTTTCGAAAATATTTTCAACCAACCAGATATTACCAAAAATAAAAATAAATAATCATACCAGGTGGACCTTCAGGTCCAATAGGTCCATAAGCGCCTCGTTCTCCTTTTTCTCCTTGAGCACCAGTTTGGCCTCGTAGACCAGGAAGACCTACCATACCCGGAGGACCTTGGTGACCTTTCATACCTCTTGGACCTGGTAAACCCTAAAACGTATTAAAATGTGCTAAACCTGAACAATGTTTTGTTAAGTTTGATGTAGTTTACTCAAAGTTTTTACAACAATTGCTACTTTTATTACACAAAACCTTGCTGCTTGTAGTGGTACATCCATTAAATATTAAGAAACAATATTTTCTTTCTGTTATCTAAGCTTTAACAGATATTCCCTAAGAGTTTTTTAGTGTAGTTTTTGGTTCAAAATTATTTTTTATAGAATTATATCAATTTATTCTTAAACAGTATACAGGGTAATTTAAAACGAATGTCTTAGAGTTAAAAGGTATACTTATTACGCTTTTAGAAAAGCAATTATACTTTAAAAAAGAAACAAAAACTTGTCAAAATCGTAATAACAATATAGTTTTGAGTAAAATGACAAGATGTAAAAAATCTCTCTTTTAAATAAAGCGTTGGCATGGCAATTTGTTTTACATAAAGAACATTTTATTTAATAAAAAATACCTACAGTAATTACATATCTTAAGGTGTTATAAGAAGTGCTCGAAATGTCCCCTGACTTGAATGCACATTTGTGCTGGACGAATCCAATTTTGGCGTGCAAAATGTATTACTTTACATCGTAAACTGTTACCAATAATATTTAGTCGATTTTAAACGTTTTAGTTATGTTTAATTAAGTGGGTAAAACTTGATTTAAAAAAAAATCTTTTAAAAAGAATTTACAGGGGACTAAGGTACGCAAAGTTCAATGACTATCTAAATGGTATAAAATAATTTTTTTGAGGACTTTTAACATAAAAAACAAAGGTTAAACATAATTAAAACTAAATAGGGCAACCAATAAATACGATATAAGAAATAGTGTAAAAATTTGGTATGCAAATTTACTGATTAAATACCAATCAATTATTAAAAGCGCAACGATACTGCTAGGCCATATCCGCCAAATAAGTAATATGGTCTTTTGAAAAAATATACTTATTAAGCCGTTTTTAAAAATGTTTTAAAATATAAGTTCTGAATCACCCTGTATACACAGAAGCTGCACATTATCTTTTTAAAGACGTATCACTGCTAAACAATTAAAATAGCTTTAAATTACTTACTGGAGGTCCATCCGATCCTTGACTACCAGCAACCCCTTTGGGGCCTGGACCACCCGGTTGTCCCACAGGACCTCGTTCTCCAGGGAATCCCCGTTCTCCTCTAGCTCCTGCGGAACCAGGTGGTCCTGAGGGTCCTTGTAGTCCTACCTCTCCATCCTTGCCTGGTTGACCTGGATTACCCGGTGCTCCGGGTAAGCCCTTTCAAGAAAAGAAATGAAAATAGAAAATTATATGTTCGTTTATATATTCGTCGAAAACCAATTTATTTAGATTACGTTTCCTTCATTAACAATTCATTAAATAAGTCAATAATTAGTGTGTAAATATAAGTATATCTTACCTGGAATCCTCTAGCTCCAGCAACTCCTGGCGGTCCTCTTTCTCCATCTTTTCCTGGTAAACCAGGAGGTCCTTGAGGTCCGGGTTGTCCATCTTTACCAGCATCTCCTCTGGGCCCTGGTGGTCCCTGAGGACCATCATCTCCGTCTTTGCCTGGCTCACCCTATTGGTAATAATATGTGCACATTTAAAATTAAAATATACCTTATATTTTTTTTTCGAAAATTATTTTTTTTGGTTTAAACATATTTAAAGCTAATAATTCTTTTTGACGAAATATACCGTTAATCCTTTATCTCCTTGAAGTCCCATGGGTCCTGGTAATCCTTGGATGCCTTGCGGACCCGCTTCTCCAGGTTTTCCGTCTTGACCAGGTAAACCTCTTTCTCCAGGTGATCCTGCTTTTCCCGGTGCTCCTGTTCGACCCGTTAAGCCTCTAAGTCCTTGAGGACCCATTGGACCCGGTCTACCTAGTTCTCCCTGGGAACCTTTTGGGCCAATGGGACCTTGAAAACCTCGTTCCCCTGCCTGACCTAAAAATAATTGCTTTTATTCGTGGAATCGGCTTTTTTGCTTTTTATTCCGAGGTTACCTTTTTGACCTGGTGCTCCATCTGGCCCGGGTAGTCCAGTTAAACCTGGCGAACCTCTCTCACCAGTCGGACCTGTGAGTCCGGGAGGACC
>JAHBCN010007789.1:0-41624 GCA_019359885.1 Listronotus oregonensis | reverse complement strand
AGGGTTTGGTCAAATTTTGCCCGATACCTTAAAAGTTCCCGAAAATTACCCTCATTTTCTTCAGAATCTTCAGCAACCTTTCCGCCATCTCTATGCCCTCTCATTCTAAGCCCCTAATAACAAAACTGTTTCTATAATAGGTTTTAATTTATTTCTATTTTCCAAAATTTGTTTTTTTGCCTCTTGATTTACTTGCAGATTTACAGGGTCTTGCACTCCCGTTTCAATTTTCAAAATGATGTCTGCGTTTTCAACGTTATTTTGGTGATATTTACATTGATGGTGCTCTTTAAATCGTTCTATGGCCTTTTTTCAGTCGTCAAATTTTTCAGAACATAATTTTCCAAATTTTTGATGTTTTCCTACCCCTACATCAGTGTGAGTATGAAAGAAGACACAATATTTGCAATACGCGCCATCAACTTTTTTGAATAGGTCAACCAAGTCCATTTATATAGCCACTTTGCCTGAAATTTAAGTTTTTTTTTCCCTGATGAAGGAAAGTTAAATGTTATTGGCGGTAACCATAAACTGTTTAACACCTCTTGCTTTCGACTATTCGATAACCCTACATTTACAAAGTTGGCTATGTCATACGGATCCCACTGTTCACTTGGTTCTGTATTTAACTGTTCACTAACCTGGTTTTCTTCTTGAGAATCTAAAATTAAAAACTTGGTCAACAAGAAATATTACGGCTAATTTTCAAAAGTTCCCAGAAACACAAAAGCAAGTTTAGTAAATACATACTCGAAATTTGTTAAATTTATGTCACAACAAAAAAGCATTGAAATTTGAAAAATCATACATACCGGCAACACTGTTTGAAGTCTCGCCGCCGTAAATTTCTGCTTTACGCTCCCATTGCGGTTCGTGTCTGTGCTGCGTTTCTAGTCCAACGCATCTAGAGTCTTAAGTTAAGAAATAAGAAGTAATTAGTTCGACTCTGATTTGCAAACACAGTTAAATTACACAACACAAACATAAAATTATTCGTTATTATCGAGTTTTGTACTAACTTACTAAAAATATTTTATTTTTATTATTGGTTATCCTTACCATCATGTTGTTGCAAATCTTCACTAGGTTCTGCATTTATTTTTGTTTTTTTCTTTGAAAAAAACTGCATAATATCAAGCTGACGTTTGGAAGTCATGTTCACAAAATCTAAAGTAGGTCTTCTTTGTAAAAAAAAAATGTTTTTGCGTTGACGGTAAACGTCTAATTAACATGCAACGTACTATTTTAATAAGTAAGCGGTGTTGTCAGCTCGCTCTAGGTTGCAAAATAAAATAATATTTAAATCTTTAAGGGCGAAATGGCGTCTTAGCAATCTTCAGTATATTTTTATAATTTCGGGGGGTTATGACCCCCCAAAACCCCCCCTTGGGTGCGCCACTGATGTCGTAATAACCATTAACTTCGAACATTCCCATAAAATAAATGTTGCAGAAGGATATAGTTACTTGAGAACCAGCAAAGATACCAGAAACATTTTCGAGTCATATTTTAATTCAGGAATGTCTCCATCAGCGGCTCGTATTTATCATGAAATGCAAATGACAGAATACACATGTACAAACGTTGCACATAATAGCACAGCATGTCTTTTTGCAAATGCACGGGAAAATCCTACGAAAAGACAAGTTAGATATTTATATGATCGATGGAGAGTGACTCAGTATAACAAGCATGATGAAAGTAGTATGCTAGATGTACTTAACAACAAAATTCCATTTCTCAAAGAGTCTGGAGTTGAATTAATTGTGAAAGACAATCCGTTTATAGTTGTTATTGTTACACCAATTATGCGGCGTGCCTTCCTACAGAATTTTGCGGACGAAATGGTTTTCTTGGACTTTAGTGAGTCATGTGACCAAAGCAAGCGTTACCTTTGTTTTCGCATCAAGTAAAATTGGAGATTCCTATAGGAAAATAAAAGTTCAGCCAAAATCGGTTTGTCCTCGTAAACAGCGGGGATTACCACAATCTGGCAGAATTCAAGCTGTACTAATCTCTAATAAAAAAAAGAGTCAAACGAAGACACAACCTTTTATTAAATATTATGGCAAATCATCCAAATGCAAAACTGCACTAAATATAATGATTGTAATGTCATAGGTACGAGTATTTTCAATAAATACATTCAGCTCGCTTACCATTTAGTTTCATTCTGTTTGCTCCGTTATTGTTTTCTTACTACGATCATATTCTCTCGTGTCGGCGTAGCTTGATCTGTACCGCGCGTTATATTGACGAATTTTAATGGACTATTACGGCGGCAAAGTGGTGTATGATACAGATTAGCATGGCTCTGTACCGCGCGCTATATTGGCGGATTATAATAAGCCGTTTACGTCGGCAAAATGGTGTGCGATACAGAAAATAAGGCGCTCTGTATCGTACTACACAATGGCAATACGCAACCGGGTCATGGAGTTTCCTTGCAGCTACAAACATCCTTCGTTCAAAATTTTCTACAAAATACGGCTGCACCCAGAAACGTCTTTACTTTTTTCTACGAAACTACCAATAAATAATTACATGGTCATCTTTTAACGACTCCATTTCGACCAGATTATGGTCGCATCCATTGTACAACAATGCCTGCGCAAATGAATCCGAAAATCTTGTTAGGCTTCTTTGGCCTTATCTCTTTTATAGTAAAACAGTATTTGGAACTTAACAATTTTTTGTTTAAACATAAATAATTATATATGTCTAAATTAATAACAACTATTTTATTACTTTGACCAGGAAGACTCAAATTTAAAATAAAAAAATCTAATTTAAAGTTTTCTTGACTTTAAACTGTCTGCCTTGTAAAAATGCCTATACTCGAAACATTTTTCGTGTTTAAAGCCTGCTTAGAAAATCGTTCTGTACGAAACTACCAATAAATAATTACATGGTCATCTTTTAACGACTCCATTTCGACCAGATTATGGTCGCATCCATTGTACAACAATGCCTGCGCAAATGAATCCGAAAATCTTGTTAGGCTTCTTTGGCCTTATCTCTTTTATAGTAAAACAGTATTTGGAACTTAACAATTTTTTGTTTAAACATAAATAATTATATATGTCTAAATTAATAACAACTATTTTATTACTTTGACCAGGAAGACTCAAATTTAAAATAAAAAAATCTAATTTAAAGTTTTCTTGACTTTAAACTGTCTGCCTTGTAAAAATGCCTATACTCGAAACATTTTTCGTGTTTAAAGCCTGCTTAGAATATCGTTCTCAAGTCTGAAAAATGGCGTCTTCTACAACTCTTAGCCATCCTTAATTAAGTTCAATGAATAGTTTGCCTTATTAATAACCCTGCTGCTGCTGAAGCTTTCTTCTTTTGACCACCGATCAGCCGTGCGGGCTTGTTACTCTTTTATACGTATTACTTGATACATTTTGTATAAAACTAGTAGTCTTACAAATTGATTTTGTTTATAATTTTTTAGAAACGCCGGAAACAAGCCCGACAACAAGAAGAGGTGGAAAAACTGAATAGGCCTTTTATAAAATATAATGGGAACATTAACTATGCAACAACTTTAATCGACTGTGCATGTGCCTGTGATGATTTATTGTAAGTAGATAATATATACAGGGTGTTTCTTAAATATTGAAAATGAAATTTACAAGTGGACTCCTTGCCTGATGACAACCTACCTAAAAATGACAGCTGTAAGTGTCACAGCAACGACGCGACGTCATTAATGTAATTTTTTTGTAAAAGACAGTTGTTGTGTGACACCTCTTTTTAAAGGTTTTTACATGCTAAATACAGCCACAAATTTTTAGATTCTCTTAAAAAGGTGTTGAAATTGTCCACCTTGGTCTTTTTGGCATATGAACATTATTTTTGTTAATTCTTCTCTGACGGTATGGAGCATTTTTGGGGTTATTTCTGCACACGCATCAATGATGCGTTGGCAGTTCATTCAGGTTTCGAAGAAGCGTTTTAAAAACTTTAGATTTTACATAACCCCACAAAAAAAATGTGTTAGGTCAGGTCACCTAGGCCATTCTATCGAACCACCACGACCGATTCAGCTATTTGTATAATTGGCATATACAGTGACCGCCAGAAAGTATGAGACATATGGAAAAAAAATTATTATGACGTTTAGAAAAAAATCGATTTCGCAGATCATCTCTGCATCATTTAAAACCTCAGAAACAATTGAGCGATCCCTATTATCATTTGTTATTTGGCAGTAAATTTGAATTTTGTTAGGTCAGTTGACCGAAAGTCCCCTTAGTCGTCAAAATATTGAAAAATTTTATAAGGATAAGTTGTTCAGAATTTAATTCCATAGCTATGTGTGGAATATGTTAGTCATTTGGGTAAAAACAAAAATTTTGACATTTTTTTTCCATAAAAATATTTTTGTTTAAAAAATTTTTGTTTACCATTTAAAAACAGGTTTTCCAGACCTAAACTAATGTGTTGGCACATTTTTTTTTACTTTAGTAAGTTAGCCCTTTTTTCCAAAGGAAATTTTAAAAAATGGTATTTTTCGGAAACCCAAGTTGTCGCATAGGCGTTTTTTAAATACCGTAACTCGAAATTTTAAATAATAATTTTAAGCGTTTAAACATATCAATGTTACAATTGAAATAACTTCAAATAAAAGAATTATTATTTTAAATTCTGACTTACCGTATTTAAAAAATACCATTATTTTAAATTTTCTTCAAAAAAAAAGGACTAACTTACTAAAGTAAAAAAATGTGCCAAAACATTAGTTTAGGTGTAAAAACCCTGTTTTTGAATGGTAAAGAAAAATTTTTTAAACAAAAATATTTTTATGGAAAAAATATCCAAATTTTTGTTTTCACCCAAATGGCTTAAATTTTTACACATAGCTAAAGAATTAAATTCTGAACAACTTATCCTTATAAAATTTTTCAATATTTTGACAACTAAGGGGACTTTCGGTCAACTGACCTAACAAAATTCAAATTTACTGCCAAATAACAAATGACAATCGGGATTGTTCAATTGTTTCTGAGGTTTTAAGTGATGCAGAGATGATCTGCGAACTCGATTTTTTTCTAAACGTCATAATAATTTTTTTTCCATATGTCGCATACTTTCTGGCGGTCACTGTATATTCACATACATCCAGAAAATAGTAGTGCTTCATCTTGCTCAAAAATAATATCTTGTTGGAATACTTATGAATTTTATGCCATAATATTATTTATTAAAGAAGTTATATGGGTTTGCGGAATCTCTAAAAACCTCTCACCGCTTAAATTTTTTTTCTAAAAATATGGGGCGAACAATATTCCCAGTATTCCCGCCCAAACATTTAGTTTTTGGGGACATTTGGTGTGGTCTTCTGGAAATAAACGGGGATTTACGTCACTCCAGTACCTACAGTTTTGGGTATAGACTTTACCGTTAAGGTAAAAGGTAGATTCGTCACTAAAACGAATGTGTTAGGTATATACAGGGTAATTCATGAGGAAATGTCAATACTTCAGGTACGTGCTCAGTGTCCAAGAAAAAAGCATAAAAGTCTATTCAAATATGACCCGCAAGGCCTTGGTTTCCGATATACAGGGTGTTAAAGTTTTTATTTATATTTTTTTTATTTTTTTTTATGTTTTGCTGAACATAATTTAAAAACAATAATTTTATTGAAAGTTAAAATACATATCATTTAATTGTACATTTTGTTTAATTTTTTTAAAAATTTTGCTATAATAAAATCAGATGCGTGTCATGCGTGGTATTTTTTTAAAAATCCAAATATCTCGAAAACGGTTGCTCATATCGACTTGTAACAGGTATACCTTTTTGACGTAAAAACGACAAAAGAGTTATTTAATTTACTTAAAAATGTAATACAGTGCCGTACCAAAAAGTTTTGATTGTTCAAAATAGTAAAAAGACGTAAAAAGACGTGCAGGTAGCACCCTCTACAAGTAAAAGCCGTACTAATATTAGATTCGAATCCGTCATACCAAAAAACCCCTGGATACCAAATTTTACTCCAATATTTACATTATTATAGATTTTATTTAAAAAATAGAAACATTAAATAAAAACTTTAACCCCCTGCATTTCGGAAACGAAGGCCTTGCGGACCCATATTTGTATGGACTTTTAGGTTTTATAAACTGTGTTTCATTAAGTTATTGCTTTTGTTAAAAAAAACATGCACAATCAGAAAGAAAATAATGTATTAACTCTTAGTAATTTTTATTTATAAAAGAGAATAAGTTGATATTATATGGAGCTTTTTTCCACCTATAACAGTTTCTTCTATCTTTTTCAGAAATTTGGCCAAAAATTGCTTGGAGGAGACAATGGTGGTAGGATTTGATATGGAATGGCCTTTTAGTTTTCAAACAGGCCCAGGAAAAACTGCGTTGATTCAGATTAGTCCAAATCTGAACCTATGTCATTTGCTGCATGTATCAAAACTTCAATATGTACCCAAAGGGTTAATAGAGTTTTTGCAACATCCAAAAGTAAGGTTGACGGGAGTAAACATTAAAAAGTAAGTAGGTAGCACTAAATAATACTTATTCATTATGTAGCTTTAAAAGCCAGTATAAGTAAGTAAGTCACATTTACTGAACTAGTGCAGATAGATCCCACTATCCATAAAGCTTCCGTCTTTAATAGAACCTTTGAATTCGGATACTCTTTTGTTGCTCCATTAAAACTTGGTCAGTAACCTTAGGAGGTCAAAAGAATCTCGTTCCCAAAACCATCAAAAATCGATAAAATCAATTTTTCTTTACAGTTGGTGTATATAGTAGTTCATAAAGTTAATTACTAGAGGCGTTCTAGTTCGTGCCGTATACTGCGCCACGTATACTTTCGTTTGATTTTATCACTTTCGGGTGTTCTTACATTTGGCAACGCAGTATTTTATTATTTTGTTTGGTATATTTTCTTTTTAGTCTAAGTGATTAAAACAATTTTTAAGCTCAAGGACTAATAAGACATAAATCTCAACGGAAGATCGTAGTAGAGGTACTGGAGATTATCCGTAAACCAAAAAGATTTTTTTAAATGCCTATCATAATTATTATACAAGGCGTTAGTAGATCGACAATTTAGGTTGCAGGATAATGGAGAAGTCATACCAATTTAAGGAATACATGAAACCGGAATATCGGACTTTATTCAATGTCTTACCCAGGCGCGTGCTAGAGCGTTTTTAGGTGCCGGGAAATTACCTATCACTAGGGCCCATGAGGCATCGCCTAATATTGGTAAATAGAAAAACTATTTAATAAATTTATTCAAGACTAATAGATATTAAATAAGTACAGAGTATCCCGTTTATTCGGGGTCTATACCTTTTCTCGAAAACTATAAGTTATATGAGAAAAAGTTTTTTTTTATAAAACTTGTTTGTTGTAAAAGTATTTTTAATTTTCAGATGTGTTGTGTTTCTATATAAAGGGTGGCGACACAAAGTTGATTGTTTTTAATAAAACACCCTATATTTTATGACATTTTTTAATAGCCCTTTTAAAGACAAATTCAACGATATGTATTACTATGGGCCTGTGATGCAGAATTGATGCAATTATGTAACATCTATGACTAACCCGAACTTGCCGTTTAGGCTTAACTTACAGGTATGCATCCCTTACCTTTAAGTATCGCCGTCTCTCCTAGTGATACGCTGCATCTGCCTCTCTGTGTCCTGAATCATTATTTATCATTTATCTTAAAAACTAGTACCTTTATCAAAATTATTAAAGACAGCAATGTTATTAATAATTTAATTATCTAAAATTTGTTGTTATAAGTTTTTTTTTCTGAAATCAATTTTACAAAAGTTATTGGAGCTTTATTTTACTTGTAAGCGCGCGTAATAAACAATCAAAAAACCTGTATAAACAATATATTTTTTAAAATCTCAATTAAGGATATTAACTATTGCATAAAGAATAAAAAAATAAAATTTTTCCTTTAATATATATTTTTTATGGTTCAAAAGTACCCAAATTTGAGATTTTTCGAACTTTTAAAAATTAATATCTCCAAAAATATTAACTTAATTGTAAAAAGTCATAGGACCTTTTTTATTTGTATTTCAATAAAGAAAATAAAAAAATTGTCCGGTTAAAAAATAATAATTCCTTGCAATTGTTTAAACATTTCGGTTTAAATAATATAGCACCAGGTGGCGCCATGGCACATGAATTTATATCATTAGTAGGGCAATTTAAAGAGGACCATATAAAAAAATTGAGGTGGAATAGTTTTCGGTACTCATGCGCCGATTCCTCCTAGACTAATAGGAACTGATCGTAAGATAAAATTTGCAAAACTGTATGTAAAAACTATTGACTGGTTTTTACATATAGTTGGCTACTAAGAAAATTTAATGTTTAGAAAATGGTGTTTATTGATATTTCTTTATTTACTGTGCAAAGTTTCAGCAATTCAATTTATGTTTAAATATTTTAACCAAAATTATTTTGATTGTATTTTTTTAATCGTTAAATTTGGCTAATAAATATGTTCTATGAACGCTTATTGGGTTCGAGTTTTTGTCCACGCTACGTGCAGTCTGTTAATTTGGTTTATACTCGTATGTGATATGACATATAAATCTGTATATTTTTGTTTTAGTGATATAAGAAAACTGTGCAGAGATTTCTCAGGATTTGATGTAGATAAGCTTTTAGCAAACTGTCTGGATTCAGGGGTAATGGCTAATAGGATCCTTCCCATTACTAAGAGATGGAGTATGGAAAAATTGGTCGATTTTGTGGTAAGCTAAAACATGTTTTGCTTTAACATTAAGGTAATGTAAATGAATCACAGTAATGCGACTTAGCCTACATTATTTTCTGGTATTACCTTATTGGATACCTTGTGTGTATATTATGCATATTACATTATCTTGTTATGATCGTTTAGAACAGGGGTCTCCAAACTTTCCAGCCTTAGGGCCATACTGATTACTCCAGTAAGTTCCGAGGGTCAAAACCATATTATCATTGTTGCCGGTGGTAAGAAGTGAAATAGTCCACTGATGAAAAAAAAAGTCCGAAAAAGTACACAACGTTTAAAAAAAGCTGCAAATCGGACTAAAGTCCGCAAAACGGCAACACTGCATATTTTTAATTTTCCTGTCATTATCTGTAATTTCTAGTCGTAGAGTACGAGCCATGAGGAGTAACGTGACACGACATCTGGTGGACACAAGCGGAAATAGGTAGTACCTTCTATCGCTAACAGATGGCGCTAATAGCACGTACAGAATAATCTCGTTGGTTCTGAGAAAGTTCTGGTGTCTTCCACTCACTTCTAGATGGCAGTAATTGGAATATATAAGAAGGCTAGTGGCGCAACCACAAGTCAGTTCCTATGACACTGTTAAATAAAATATTGCATACCTCCTTAAAACGTGTTTGTGCGTGTTTAAGTTTAAGACATCTTTATAACAGTATTTTGATTTGAATTGTTGCTTTTGTGTGTGAATGCAGAAAATTCAAAGATCAGTGGAACATTCAGTATTTCGTAATTGAGTCCAGTAACAAGGCGCTATGTTTGATTTGCAATGAAAGCATAGCCGTTCTCAAAGAATATAACATTAAACGTCATTATGAAACAAAACATTTTCAAAATTACTCAAAATATACAGGAAGTTTGCGGACAGAAAAATTCGAAGCTATGCAGCGCGGATTGAAATCGTAGCAATCTTCATTTACAAAACTCAAAACTGAACAAGAGGCTGCAACTCGTGCCAGCTTTCGTGTGGCTCTTGAAATTGCAAAACGTGGAAAACCATTCACCGATGGAGAAATGATCAAAGAATGCATAATTGCAGTAGCCGAAGAAATGTGCCCTGAAAAGGTAAATTTATTAAAAACTGCCAGTATGTCAGCAAACACTGTGGCTCGAAGGGTAGAAAACATCGCTGAAAATATATCCTCTCAACTGTTCGACAAAAATGGACATTTTGAGTGGTTTTCTTTGGCCTTGGATGAGTCAACGGATGTGTCAGATACTGCTCAGGTGTTGATTTATATTCGAGGAGTAGATAAAAGCTATGAAGTGCATGAAGAACTTCTTGATATGTATAGTATTCATGGCACAACTACTGGTACAGATATTTTTAAAGGAGTTGAAATGGCCATTAATCAAAAGAACCTTCAATGGAAAAACTTGAAATGTATTACAACTGATGGAGGCAAAAACATGAGTGGGAAAGATAAAGGAGTGGTCGCTCTTGTGTCAAAGGCTGTAGAAAATGAGGGTGGTTCAAAACCATTAGTCTTACATTGTATCATTCATCAACAGTCTTTGTGCGGAAAATGTTTGGATATGTCTGACGTTCTGAAACCAGTCATATCAACTGTTAATTTTATCAGATCTTTTGGGCTGAATCACCGACAATTCCGACAATTTATTGAAGAGATTGGAGAAACTGACTTACCTTATCATACTGCCGTACGCTGGCTTAGTTGTGGGAAAGTCCTTCAGCGCTTTTTTGAACTTCGTGCAGTGATCGAAATTTTTTTGAATGAAAAGCATCGCCCTCTTACTGAATTACAAAACAACGCATGGCTGTGGAAGTTAGCATTCTATGTTGATTTGACAAAACATGTGAACAAACTGAATTTGGGATTGCAAGGAGAAAACCAGCATCTTCCTGATTTATACACTAATATCAAATAATTCCGGAAGAAATTGAGACTGTTTTAATCACAACTACGAAGTAAATGTTTTTCACATTTTAAAACATGTGAAATATTCAGCCACACTACTGAGGCTGAGTTTCTAATCGATTTTGCAATCGAAACTTTGAGTGCTTTGAAGATAAATTTTGATACTCGTTTCTCGGACTTTGATGCCATTGCGAATCAAATTAAGATTTTTCAGAATCCTTTTGATACTGACATTGAAACCCTAGCCCCGGAACTTCAAATGGAAATGATTGATCTACAATGCAGTGATATAATTAAGAACAAATATCAAAACTCATCTTTGTTGAAGTTTTATAAGAGTCTTCCACTGACACAATTTGATAATTTACATAAATTTGCTCGTGGTCTGTTTTCTGTTTTTGGTACTACTTATTTGTGTGAGAAAACCTTCTCCAAAATGAAGTACACAAAAAATGTTTACAGATCGAAATTAACTGATGAGCATCTTAAATCTCTTTTAATAATTGGTACAAGTAAAATTAGTCCACAACTACAAACTATTGTCAGTGGAAAATCTCAATTACATAAATCTCATTAGTATTTCATATGTCATTATGTTTGTTATAAGTTATGTGATTATTTAAAATGTATAAAATGTTAGTTAGATTATACTCGGGCCGTAGTTTGGAGACCCCTGGTTTAGAATGTCGATATCAAACAAATTTATAGACCTCTTTTGTTCGCAATGATATTTTAGGATATCGAGTATGACTTTGGATGTACAGGGTGTGTCATAAAGAAGTTTTAAAGTTTTTTTTGGGATCCCAAAATTTGGAGATGCGGATCGAAACGCGAGAGTCTAAAACCCCTTACTCCAAATTTTCATCAGGTCATTTTGTTATTTAATACTTTGCAAAAAAAATACGGAAACAAAATTCAGATTGGGCAATTATATATTACAATAAAATTCTGTTATAACAACATTTCTGGTCTTTTTAAATACTATACATACACCAGTCCAATAACATTAAAGAGACTACAAAAATTACGTCATTATATGCGGAGGCCGGTATATTCGAATCATCGAAACGCTTTTTTGCAAATAGAACATAAACAATTATTAACTTTAAACAAAAGACAAGCGTACCCTGCATATAAATATTAATGTAACGTGCATACGTAAACAACGTCCGGGATTTCCCCATCTTTTGTAAATTTTTGTACCACAACCCTCAATATTCGTCATAATAACCGGAGTGAAAACTCAGTTAACAAATTAATTTTGTCGCTATAGCCGGATTCGTCATTATATCCGGTTGTATTTATATTATTTAATATATGGTTTTAAATATGTTAATTAAAATTCGTTATATCTGGATTATCGTTGTAAACGGATTTCTCTGTACTTGATATGCGCATTAAAAATATTCGTAAAAATTTGAGCTTTGATCTAAAAAAAATCACCATTATATCTTAAAAACCATCAGAGAAAATTAAGTTAACATCACGACAGTTGCACTAGAACCTGAATCTACAGTCAACGTAGAGTGACCTCTTCGAAGTTTAGCCTGTTCCTTAATCGGTACTTTGAAGCAAATTCATGCTTATCTTTCTCTTCCCGTTTTTACTTTTTTTCTCTTTAGGAAAAGCCCTAATCGACAAATAACAAGTTATTTAGTTAAAATTGGGAGCCAATAAATTATTTAAAAAAATTAAAATTCGTAAATTTGAATTAATAAGGAAACTGTCATCTAAAAGTGTATTAAAATAAATTCATACAGTTATAACAGCAAAACCTCTAAGTTAGTGTCATTATAAATACCAATCAGGAATTTCGACAGATTTGGCTTTGGACGAACTAGACAACAACGTACCAACATCATCACTTATGAACGTCCTTAAACGTAAAAGCACCTTTCTCATCGTATGCAAATGTTACAGAGCAGGGCCAAGGTGCAGAACAATCAGTTGCACTTCAAAAAAAAGATACATTAAAAGCAAGCATGGGAAAAGACTTTACTGATGACGACGATGACGACGTCTAATGAAGATGCATGAGGAAATATATTTCTGCCTATCGTTCTTTGCCAGAAACATTAGACAAAACTTTTTTAGTAATTCGTTTCCAATTCTTATTTAAAAAAAAAAACATTTCCACCTCTAAAATATTTTGCTTTACAAAGTTTTCTGCCAATTCCACTCTTGATTTTTCTCCAACAAATGTTTTTGTTTCTCGTAAAATATCTTAATAAATTTAAGATCAAGAGGATTCACCGCACCCTTTCCTCCCTTACTGCCACAGAATATTCTAAACCAATTAATATACCAGCACGTCTTACAACAACGCGCTTCTAAATTTGCAGTAGTTATCCTTACTAGTCCGTTTCGGATTTTTATTACGGGTGAATTTTTTCGGCCAGCTTGAAAGTTGGCAGGAAGAAAGACCCATGTGCAATCAATCAAAAGTATTCCTTTTTTATAAACTTATATGTCTCTCTGTTCTCTGTTATTTACAATGGAAAGTTCTTTAATTCCCAACGTTTAAAGTATTAGGAAAACATTATTCATGACAGATTCCGTCAAAAAAACCCATAACACAAAACTTGGACTTCCATCGTCGTAATAGGATAGATTTACGTTTGAACGAAGTTCCTAACTTAATTTGTTTAGATGCCTGACCCACCAGGGTTGAAAAAAAAACATGATTTTTTAAATTTTATAAAAACATTGTTTATATCATATTTTCTTAAACATAATATTATTTAAATGATCTATTATTCTACTTACTAACTAAATAATAGATACCCTATTTAAAGTCTACTCTGTACTAAACTGTCGCGATCAGCTGTTCCGAACTACGTCACTCCGCCGCCGTGAGGCTGTGCCGGTGAATCCCCGAAATAAGAAAACCAATTGCAATCAGAGAAATAGAGAAGAGGAGAAAGCGCTTCAATCTGCGCGAAAAGTCTAATATAGGGCGCCGCCATGGTTGCTTTCGCTTGTCATTTGTCATCATTTGTGCTTGTCATGTCATAATCTTGTTTGTAAACAAAAATTTAATTAAAATGGTTTTGGATGAATAATATTACGTTTTATGAATAAAATTAAAATTTTAAGATGAAAACATGTACCATTATTAAACAGTATACTATGCAGGTGAATAATTTGTATGAATTCAAACATATTTATGGGTTAGAAGATTTTTTTCTTGGTAAAAAGCTCAGAATATTGAAATCCTACATAATGGGTTTTAGAATTTTTTAGTAAGGATAAAGAAAGCAGAATACGTTATAAATTTGCATATAATATATATTACAATTTTTTAATGAAAAGGGGAAGAAGATCCAGGTGACTTGGTAGAAACGATAAATGGAAAAGCTAAAATCGAAATACCAACTTGTTTACCCAAAAAAGCTTTAATAATTTTACCCAATAACTGCAGTGCTGTCTTTAGAACTCTAAAGTAAACATATCTTTTTAATGGATTCTTTAAAAGTCAAATAAAGGCCTCTATTATTCAAAATTTGTGTACAATATTTCACACTTTTTTATGTAAGTGCTCTTATCGAAGGTGTATTTCATAATTTGGTGTGTACAAAAAGTGTTAACTAATTCTGAATAACAACCAGAGCTAAAGTTACAATAAAAGAATATAGCAAAAAATGCATACAATAGAAAAAGGCATTCTAAAGAATTTCCCAGCGAGAACATGCAATATGGACAAATAACATTTTATTAAATAAAATAAATAATCAGTAAAAAAGTGTTTTATTTATACACTGTATTTTATGTCAAATGTTTTTTGCATTAAAAAGTAAATTTACTTTAAGAAATGACACTGGATAATACATGTAGTTGGCCCAATTAAACACCTTTATTTTATAAAAGGGTTGTTTAACAATATCTATAATCATATATCATCTTAAGCAGGTGATCATAAGTGTGAGTTTTTTTCTTACTATGAAAATTATAAAAGGAAGGTCCTATATATTTAAAAAAAAATAAATGCTATATAATAATTTTTATATGCACTGTGCTGATACTAACCTCGTAACTTATGCCACTCGTTTTGTTTACCTATACCATTTTAAACAATGCTCTAACTAATCTTATTGTATTGTATAATTTAAGATAATTTTTATCGATGTTTAAATATTGTAGATCACACACATTCTAATTGAACAAATTATTTCATAATTAGTTTATATTTAGGCTGCTGCAGAGACAATTTGAATGATTAATATGTGGCAATTGCCAATACTAAGATACCATAATAATAGAGTTATATAGACACAATCATGGGCAAGTTCACACTCTCCCTCTGAGGAATAGAAAAGTGACATTCTTACACTTAATCCGGTAGGTTAGTTTGCTTAAACTATTGGGTTAACAATAAAACAAGATATTTTTATTAATTGGTTTTATTGACCATTAAATGGAATCAACTTGGTTAACTTATTTCTTATTCTTTTCCCTTGAATAGTTTTGGTATGGTGCAAAGGTATAACATTTTGTCTTAAAATTTTTCCTTGTCCTATATGTTCATTATCCAGGAACTGTTTTAAACAAATGTATCTGCTAGCTGACCAATTGTTCATTTGCAGTATACTCAACCATTTTTTAACCAAAACTTCCTCTTTTGGAAATCTAAAATTAAAATATTACATGTAAATTTTGTTGCGCCTGCAAGTATGTAAAAATCAAGAGACCTAAACTATACTATAATAATGTATGTTATCTTATAAAATTACAATTAAACTATTTTAGCTTTAATTTTTCTAGGTTTTTACGTACCCAATAAAATATTTTCACTATATAAAATGGGATACTTACAAACGAAACTAGTATCTTCTGCTGTACTATATCTTCTAGAATTGGAACACCCTCTCACGCAACAAGACAGTTCATTAAACTAAATTAAAGCATTATAAATGAAACACTTAAGTAAAATAAAACGAAAGATACTAAACCAAATCTAATCCAAAGAGTAAACAGAACATTTACGAAAAACTCTTGTTTATACGACAACCCTTTTTATTCCATGAGGACAACAAAGAAAACAAAACAAATGTCAATTTTGATTTGACAAGTAGAAGCAACCATGGCGGCTCACATGCCGTCCTCGTAAAATTGGATGCGCAGTGGTCGAAGCGCTTTCTCCCCCCTTCTATTTCTCTGATTGCAATGAGAAGCTATTGGCCTGGGGGAACCCCAAACTATTTACGGGGCGCTCCTTATGGCGTAATCGTTCGCCCTAAGGAGCGATTAATTTAGTTCGAAGTCCTATAGCAAACTAGTTCGTGCTTTTAGTTCGCTAGTTCTTTTGCACGACTCATAATGCGAAGCATTAGAGGGTGCTCTACAATCGAAAGTTTTCTTCTTGTTTTTTATATTTAAGGAAGCCTTAAGATTAAGGTGACCAGATTTTTAGATGGGCAAAGCGGGACAACTCTGAAGGAGGGGGGGTATCAACAAAAATTTTCATACAGAATAAATATAATATCGTAATATTTTTTTAATTTTTAACATAAGTACAATTTATTAATATAAAAAAATGTATAATATTTTATTCTTTGACATATTTTTTATTTGAGTGAATTTGTTTCAATAGATTGTTGTCATTTTTTAAAATATTGTAAAAATCTTCACAAGAATTTGTCGAATTTAACTTAATTTTAAAAGTCGGGACTTTTGAAAAACGTCGCGGGATGTGAAAAATCGAGACTGTCCCGCCAAAAGCGGGACGTCTGGTCACCTTACTCAAGATAGGTCTAAGCCATATTAAGGTCCCTGATTTAACTACGGATTTAAAGCTTCTTCATTACTAAAACATATGCATGTAGTGCTGTAAATGGGATTTTGTAACAAGCTCTTAGGTGCGGTCGTCTTGATGGAGGTTATGAGTTAGGTAAATGAACTAAGAGTGGGATCCTCAGCGAACTAGTTCGCGTAGTTTACCTAAAAGAGCGCTCTTTCCACCTAGGTCGTTCGCGAACTACCCAAGACTAGCAAGGTGGCTATTGCAATAACAATCATCGGTGATGATGATGACGTGACTTATGATCAGATTGATGACTTAGGACTTAGATTACAAGATTACTATTAGACTGAAACAGTTTGAGAAATTTGTTAACTCTTCAGCTCTTGTATGCAAAATGTTTTGTTTTCCGTTTTTTTTTGTGTTTCTATTATTAATAAATAAATAATATGTATGTTAAAAAGTTTGTGTAATGTATTTGAGAATTTTTCTCATTTTTGTTCATTATATTAATAAAGAAAATGAAAAAAAATGCTTGTTTAATTTAAGTGTTTTAAACATGTTTTAAACTGTTTAAAACAAAAACTATTTTAAACCTGAACAAATGTTTAAAACATGTTTAAAACACTTAATTAAAACAAAATGTTTAAAACGAAACAACCCTGTGACCCACTATTGTAGGACCCTTTATCGCTTTTTTCATATTGTTGTATATTTATTTTCATTTTATATCCTAATATATTTATAAATATCATTTTAGTTGAAAATGAAAATAAACAAAGATAAAAAAGTACGGATGAGTAAGTGGCATATAATACCCCTTAAAAAGCATCAGCAAGTCTATGCCGCCATTGACGGATTTGTAAGTATCTTGTTTATTTAAGATCTCAAAAGAATCTAACTTTCTAATAAGGTATGCATTCCTTTCAATTTATCATTACCAGAAGTTTAAAATTAGCTTGGGATGGATGTGGAAATCCTAATTTTATGGTTTTAAGTTACAGGAACCTAACCAAAAAATCACGCAACACGCTTATAAACCTTTTGGCAAGTAACACTATATAAAAAATAATAATAAAAAAGCAGACATCTTTTTAAATTAAAAAAAGGAATAGATACATTTTAACCTTTGTTAATATAATAAACAAAATAGGTGTACTTTAAGGATAATGTGTAAAGGTGCATGCCGTTAAAAAAATAATTGTTTTCATTTTAAATTGTGTAAACACCTGTATTCATTAAATTATAAATTATTTCCTGGTGGTGTTTATAAATATTTTACTTTAAGTTAATTTTATTTTGTAGAAATAGATCAAAAAGCATTTTTTTTAAGTTCACTATGTAGTGCAAAATGTTTTTCCTTAAATAATGTTTAAACACCTTTATCCGAGTAGCTTTTTTAGGTAAAAAGTAAACTATAGTTTTTTTTATTGCTAATAGTGTTACACTAAGTTGTTGAAAATAAACAATTTAAATTATTTATTTTTTAAGACGTAAGTATGTAAAATACATTTTTACAAAATTACTTTGCCGTATCATTAATTGGTCTAGTTGCCTGATTAGTCAACCCAAAATGTTTCAATAGCTTTCTCACTTATACATAACTAATTATCTTATAGATTTAACTAACATCAATTTTAGATGGTCCAGAACTTTAAAATACATAGATCCAAAGTAAGACTATTATTTTTTTATAAAAGGTTTTTAAACACGTTTTATTTATATAAATATTTATTAGTAAATACTATTAAAAACCTCGAGCCGCTTTCAGGACTAAACACATTTATCCTAAGGACATATAAATATAGGTTCTATTTATATAAGTGGTTTTTAGTTTAAGTGAGAGAAACAAAGATTAGCCCTATCCCTTGGTAGACTTCAACAGGTATAAAAAGGTATTTTTTAATCAATATTTCACATTCTCGTTTATCAATTTTTAGCGGCTTAAATTTATACATTGGCTACCTTATTTTTCAGTTCTTTATATAGTAGGGATTAGGAATGCTTATCTATGCACACCCTAGGAGCTAGTGTTGTTCGTTGCCCCGGGTAGTGTAGGACTCCGGCCGCGGCCGACCTACTATAAACCCTTCCCCTACTTCCTCTCGCTTCACCTACCGGTATCCGCTCTTGCATTTCTTCAGTGGGAAGCCGCCCCTTGTCTCCACTCTATCGACCTTCTGCTTCTTTTCCTTTTCCTATGTGCGAAAGCTTGTCATCATTTTATCAGCGTCAAAGACTAGTCCTGTGTGCATCATAAATTCTCTTCTTGTTTCTTCTCACCTTTTGCAATAGAATAGTGTATGTTTCACCGTATCGACTTTCTTGTAGTATACGCATCCATCCGATTTGTATATTTTTCTTTCATACAAATACTTGTTGAAATTTCGGTGTCCCGAAAGTGCTTGGGATATGTAGAAATTTACTTCACAAATGCTTCTTTCAATCCATTAACCTCGATATTCGATATCAGTCTTCCTGTCCACTGTCCGTAGGTCCCGTTTACCCATTTCTCTTGCCATCTTCTTATGAGATTGTCCTTTACCACTCCTGTTTCTGTACCGTTGTATTTTTCTGTCCTTTCCATTATTACGACTTCAATAGGTGGCTTGTCCGCTATGACTCCGTCCGCTTCCGACACTTTTATAGACATTTGCCTTTGCAGTTTTGTAAGTTTAGATACGAGCTTCTTATTTTGTATGACTTTGTGCTAGACAGGTGCTGCATATAGTATCTGTGACTGGATCACACTTGCCAATATCCCTCTCTTAGTTGATCTTGGGCCTCCAATATTGGGCATGAGGCGAGTCAATGCGGATATTGTTCTATCAACCTTTTTGCATGTTTGGTTTATGTGTTCTGCAAATGTAAGTTTCGTGTCCAGCCAGACACCTAGGTACTTTATTGCCCTACTGGGCTTTACGGAAGTGTTTTGAACGGTAAATGAGATTGGTGCTAGGTTTCTTTTGCTAGTGAGCATAACGGCTTCTGTTTTTCTGCCGCGAGCTTAAGTTGCTGAGCTTCCAACCATTCAGAAATTCTTTGCATGGAGATATTTGCAATGTCCATCAGCATTTGTTCGCTTTTTGCGATTGCCACCAATGCTAATCATCAGCGAAGCCGACCAACGTGACTTCTACAGGCATGGATGTATTTAGTAGGTCGTCATATAAGATGATCCACAACGTTGGGCCAAGCACTGATCCCTGAGGGAGGCCGCTGCTAACTTCCATGGTCTTAGTTTTCCCTTCGGCTCCCACTATTATTTTTCTTTAAGACAGGTAGGACGCTCTTGTCTATTTGTCTCTTACGCAGATTTTCCGGAATAGTTTGCCATGAGGCACTGTTGGACGCATTTTTAACATCTAGAGTAATAACTGTGCAAAGTCTGCGATGTTGGTGCGCATAAGCTGCAGCGTCTTCGGCGATTTTGATAATTTTTTTGCGGCGTCCACCGGCGCGGCTTCTTATTAGTATTAGCTGTTCGCAAAGCTTTCCTTCCATGTCCAGAAGACAGATAGGTCTGTATGAGGCACTGTTTTTCACCGGTTTATTTCCCTTCATAAGTAAAACCAGTTTTGTCCTTTTCCAGTCCAATGGGAAGACACCTATTCTGCGTACGATTTGCGGCTAGATTGTGTATCTTCCTTGATTTTTTTTGGCTTATCTGTATTCCTTCTATTTGGCCTCGTTGGTTTAACTTCGTTTGACTTCCCTATAAAGTCCTCTGCTCTATAGAGACAAGTTTGAATGTTTGTGCCTGAAAATAAAAATTCCATCATTCGGGCTGTGATTATCCCAAAAAGTCCTCCCATGTCTGGTACGGCTAAATTATATTTTTTATGTTTTTACATGTGTTCCCTAACAACTTTCATAGTTTGAAATATAATTCCATCTTCAATATTTTCCCCTGTCTCATTATTTGTGACGATGGGATAGTATATACACCTAGAGAGCTAGGTAAAGTTGACGTCTTTATCGGGAAAGCCTTTGTTTTGATGGTCAAAATCTTTGCTTCATGGGAGTACGAGTCCATTGGGGCATCCCAGATATATCCTTGCTTTATTTCTGTTTTCGGAAAACCTTATTTGCCAGTCCTCCTCGGTAATGAGTTGGAAATCCTCGAGGCTATCATCTCGGGAAAAAAACCTTTCTTCTAGCTGCTTTTTGTTGAGCCTTTCTACACTCCTCACATTGTGTGGCGTTTGTTGATTGCTTTCCTAGCCCTCTATCAAGTTGGCTTTCCTCATCTTTAAGCTTTTGTCTAAGTTCTTGGTTTTCACTGATCAAAGCCTTTGTTGTGGTTTCACCTGAGTGCTTCGACACTTCATCCAACCTGTTTCTGATGCTCTTAGTCTGCAGCTTCTCAATTTGCATCAATCATAACCTGATTATAGCTTCTTTAAGTTCCTGTTTTGGTTTGTACATCTCCTGGATAACCTTTTCTAGGGATTTAGCTTGTTTACTAAATTTATCTATTACATCCTGTATTTGTTCCGACACCGGGACTTCCATTTTGTTATATAGTTCCTAATCTGTTCTTTTTCGTTTAGAACGCTGTTCAAACGCATTTTTAAGAAAACGCACGCCATTATCTAGTACTTCTAAGTCGGGTACGGATGATGCATGATGCTCTTAATCTTGGTGGTGTTCTCTTTATAGAGTCCCTCCGGGCGAAGGGATTTCCCGCCGCTGTGCTTCGATTTCTACCTTCAGGTATATACCTCTCTGGTTTGTCTTCTTTGTTTATTTTATTAAATTCATTCATTATTAATCCCACGAGTTAGGACGATATAACTGCTACAAGCGAGGGTCGCCTGGTACTTGCAGGACACCGTTTATGACTAACCGTCATGTAGCCATCCACCCATTGACACGGTCCGTATGACACCTTGAGATTCCGGATTTTTTATACAGGTGATTTCCTGTTGAGCTGTCCTGAGCTTCACCTCTCCTTCGAGACCTTACCGGCAAGGGTGACCCTACCAGGAGCATAAAGCTCCTGCCGGCATTGCTCTCGGAGTCACTGCGGCTACTGAGCCTCCCCGCCAACGTCAAGGCCTCACCTCTCCTCCAGTTATCTAGAACAGCGTTTTTCAACCTTTTTTTTCTAGACGTATTACAGTAAATGTCACTTTACAGGACCTTACCAAGGGTGGTAAACTGTACAAGAAGTGCTCGATTTTTACTATTTGTCCGCAGATATAGGTTATGTTTGGACGTCACCGTTTTGCCCAGAAGGTAGATTTATTTTATTAATTTTTGTTAAATATTTAACTTTTTAAAACTAATTTAAATACACCTACTATTAGATCTGTATTGTATATCATTTGATAAAATTAAGACTTTATACTACATGTAAACAAAACAATAGGCAAAATGATTACGTCACAAATATCGAATTGACATTAAATTTGGCGTATGTGGGCTTAAATGGGATCGAGCATTCCTTGTTAAGGTTACCACTCCACATAGGTTTATGTCCGTACCACCCCATTGCAAAAAGGCAAAAAGATTTCTTTTTGGCTGATTCAAATGAAACTTGCAGAACTATTATTTCTGTCTAATAATATATAGTATAGGTGGTCCAATTTTCGCTGCTTTTCCAGGGTTCCAGGTCTCGTTTATTAGTAAAGATGCGGTTTTTACAATACTGAGGTACTTTTTTGTGAAATAAAAGATATCGATAAAAATTTCAAGGCACTCTTAGTTTTGGAATTTTGGAAATACTTGGAATAGTTATAGATAGGGCATTCACAAGAAACAGTCCACCGGAGGAGCTTATTATCTTAAAATCTCTGACGTAATTAAATATTTAGGAATCTTGTGTGGCGCGTTATTTAGGGCGTGGCCAATACTATCTGTCAAATGTCAAACGTTACCTGTCAACTATCAAATTTCATCTGTTACCTGTCATATGTCAAAAACCACGTGACTTAGAAAATAGCCGTTATGCGTGGAATACTTGTTCTAAGACCTAAAATTGATTTGCGCAAACGCGAAAATTTTAAGTCATGCCGTTCGGGCGTATCGACTAAAATCGTTATTTAACCCTAATGATGAGTCCAAGGCGCGCGGTTTAGAATTTTTAAAATTAGCGAAACGTTATATCTATGGAATAGCAAAAACCGCTTGACGCCATCTTTAGTCATAAAGACGCTACAGCTGTTTAAAAATAGTCGAAATTTATCAATTAGCGATTAGGACGGTAACCTCTATAGGAAATTGGCCATTGCGGCCTTAGTATTACGTCTAAATGAATAAAACTTAACCAAAGAATAGTTGTTGTTAACGTCAATAATTTCAAGGCCAAACTTGTCACCTGTCAACGAACGTCATGTGTCAAACCTGATATGTTAGACCTGGTGCTTAAACGCGGGGCTTAAGAACAGAGCGCAGAACCTTATAATTATATATGAATCTCATAATTTTTGAATATTAAATAATAAAACACATTCTATATATTAAATTAATTTATTTAAACCACATTGTACATTGACTTTTAGCAATCTTATACACAAGTTTAGTTAGTAATAAACTACAAGCTACAGCAATAATTAAACTGTTATAATTTTCATCTGGTCGGGTGGCAACTGCTGGAACCTCTGCTGCAGTGGCTAAGTTGACACATGGCTCGGTGGGAACTTGACTTATTAATGTTCTCCATTCCGTTTCTTCAAAAGTATGGTCACTGTAGCGGAATTTAATCTTGTATCGGAGAAATGGTTTTGAGCTATTAATTATTGAAATTTTTTTGGGACTTGGAAAAATTCTACAAAACCTATTTTAAATTATAGGTCGAAAAGTATTGCATTTAGATAAAAAATTTCATATAACTTTAATTAAAGATATTAATAAGACACATTATTTATGTCACATAAAATTTCTTGTAACCTTTAAAGGTTTTGAGCTTGAGCTTTGAAACTTAAAAAGAGCAAGTTTAGCACCTAAAAAATTAAACGATATAGATTACCTTGTAAAAAACAGTAGCTATGTAAATGATCCTAAATCAAACATCACAAAAATTAACCAATTTGCATGTATTCAATCAAGCGAAAAAGTTCGGTGGCAATATTAGGGCTTTATACAAGAGTTATTTAAGAAAAAAACTAACAAAAACATCCTCGTATTAGACAAACACTAATCGGTAATTGCGAACGACGTGAACTGAAAATATATTTTTTAATTCAGCATTCTTTGATATTATTCCTGGAATTATCTCGGACGTAAAACCGCATGTACGATAAAATAAGAAAAAACATGCTTATTTCTCACGATTTTTCATAAACATATTTTTATTTATCGAAATAATTCTTTTGTAATATAATTGAAGTGTTAAAACACATATATTAGTCGTCTAAATTCACCATCAGCATAAAGCCCTTTTAACAACACCATGTATAACTTTTCTATTTATTATACGATCGAAATAATTATGTTTTAATATAATTTGGAATGGTAAAATACATATATTAGTCATCTAAATTAAATATTGGTATAAAGCCTTTTTGACAACACTATGTATTACTTTTTTATTTAATAACAGATCAAATTATTTTTATTCTGATTCAGGATGTTAAAACATATTAGTTGTTTAAATTTATTATTGGTATAATACCCTTTTGAGAGAACCTTGTTTATTATTAAAATCCAGCACTTAACATTAGGCTAAAATCATCAGATACAGGGTACGTCATATGTATAGATAACTAAGGAACCGGTACCAGATATCAAAGGGAAAAGAGACATCTAAGAAGGTAGGTATCGACCGATTCAACAACAACTCTCTACACCCTTAGGTAATCAAGTACAGGCAAATACAGTGCTGTTATTTGAAAAACAGTGCGGTTATTTGGAAATACAGTGCTGTTATTTGGAAATACAGTACTGTTCTTTGGAAATACAGTACCGTTATTTGAAAAACAGTGCTGTTATTTGGAAATACGGTGCTGTTTTTTGGAAATACAGTACCGTTATTGGAAAAACAGTGCTGTTATTTAAAAAACAGTGGATAGGTTAGGTGTGCTTGGCACGCGCCAAACACACCTAACATAAATACTGTTTTTCAAATGACGGCACTGTATTTCCAAGTAACAGAACTGTTTTGTCAAATAACAGCACTGTTTTTCAAATAACAGCACTGTTTTTCAAATAACAGCACTGTATTTCCAAATAACAGCACTGTTTTGTCAAATACCATCACTGTTTTTCAAATAACAGCAATGTTTTTTAAATAATAGCACTGTATTTCCAAATAACAGCACTATATTTCTAAATAACGGCACTGTATTTCCAAATAACAGCACTGTTTTTCAAATAACAGCACTGTTTTTCCAAATAACAGCACTGTTTTTCAAATAAGAGCACTGTATTTGCCTGTACTTGATTACCTAAGGGTGTAGAGAGTTGTTGTTGAACCGGTCGATACCTACCTTCTTAGGTGTTTCTTTTCCCTTTTATATCTGGTACCGGTTCCTTAGTTATCGATACATATGACGTACCCTGTATCTGATGATTTTAGCTTAATGCTAAGTGTTGGATTTTAATAATAAACATGGTTCTCTCAAAAGGGTATTATACCAATAATAAATTTAAACAACTAATATGTTTTAACATCCTGAATCAGAATAAAAATTATTTCGATCGGTTAATAAATAAAAAAGTAATACACAGTGTTGTCAAAAAGGCTTTATACCAATATTTAATTTAGACGACTAATATATGTATTTTACCATTCCAAATTATATTAAAAAATAATTATTTCGATCGTATAACAAATAGAAAAGTTGTTGTAAAAATGGCTTTATGCTGATGGTGAATTTAGACGACTAATATATGTGTTTTAACACTTCAATTATGTTACAAAAGAATTATTTCGATAAATAAAAATATATTTATGAAAAATCGTCAGAGATAAGCATGTTTTTTCTTATTTAATCGTACATGCGGTTTAACGTCCGAGATAGTTCCAGGAATAATATCAAAGAATGCTGAATTAAAAAATATATTTTCAGTTCACGTCGTTCGCAATTACCCATTAGTGTTTGTCTAATACGAGGATGTTTTTGTTTGTTTTTTTCTTAAATAACTCTTGTATAAAGCCTTAATATTGCCACCGAACATTTTCGCTTGATTGAATACATGAAAATTGGTTAATTTTTGTGTTGTTTGATTTAGGATCATTTACATAGCTACTGTTTTTTACAAGGTAATCTATATCGTTTAATTTTTTAGGTGCAACACAACGGGTTTTACTTTACGACTCACTGTGTATTGTTATTATCGTTGTTACATATTACATATTTATATTGTTTATTCTAAATGACCATGAAATGGGGATGACCTAAATGAGATGTTATGATTCTATGTTATTCAATTAATTATAATACACTACACCTTTCCCTTTGGAAGAATGGTCTTCATTTTATTTGAAATAAAATATAGAACATTCCTTTTTTTTTTTTTTTTGCATACTTAGCAATAATTGCCAAAATATCGGGTTGTTTGTATTATAATTATTAAACTAAAAACCTATTGATAATAAAAATACAACCTACTTAGGAAATTAAAATAAAACAATGTTGCTTACGAAACATGTGATTAGCCTAAAAAAATCACGCACAGTGAATTAAAAACTTTAAATAAATTTTAGCTTACTTAACAACTTAAACATGCTGATTAGTTTTATTATGTCGAATAAATATTATGCTGTGCTAATTATAGATGTAAATAAAAATATGTTTAGGTAAATTGATTAAATAATAATGGAAAATATATGCATGGTTTGAAATATTAAAATATTTTACCCATAATTTTATTTTTTACTAAAAGTTAAGTGTAAATTGAGATAAAAGAATAATACCTATTTTATATTTACAAATTTATTAATTATGTTTTAGTTAATTAGGATTTAGAGCTCTAAATACACACACACAATATTCGCACGTTCTGAAACTTAATACCTAACTAAACATAAAAAGAAATTTATTTACAGTTTTTTTTTTTTTTGACCTAGGTTACGTTTAATTGAAATGGTCTTAACCTATTTTTATGAACAGTATTTATTTTGTTGTTTTCAAGATTTTTAATTTGACAATTTACGCCTTCACTGGAAATTACAGAAAATGGACCGATGTACCATGGTTCAAATTTTGACCTATTTTCTTTCGTTAATATGACCATGTCACCGGGCTTTAAAAAACATTCCCTAGCCTGTTTATCGTAAATTTCTTTACGTTTTTGCTTGGCTTGCGAGATGAATTCTTGAGCACGTTTGCTTGCTACCTGTAATCTATATCTCACCTCTTGGTAGTATGCATCTACATTATATACAGGGTGTATCAATGAATTTGAAACTTCTTCGCAAATTTCTGTTTTTTTGCCAAAAACTAACTCAAATGGCGTATAATTGTGGTATACGCTTGGGGTGGTATTATAGCAAAAACAAAAATATGATAACCAAGTATTCCAAGAAGTTAAATTTTCGTTTATGTACATCCTAATATATTCATTAAGTACCCTATGATTTCTTTCGCACCTCCAATGGTCTGACTATGATATCGGTAGAAAAGCGGTGATTTATATTGAGCATTTTTGTCAGTTGAGTCAAAACTTCATTTCTATATTCCAAACCCATATCTGTTCTTATCTCTTTCATGACACCGTATATTAATATGCAATCATTCATAATTGCTCTGGCTATAGTTTCAGCTTCTTTATTGGGTATTGGAATAATAATGACATATTTTGATAGCTCACACTGTATAGTCACTGCATACTGCATACCATTAGCAGCCAAAAATGGACCTATGGTATCGATACATACAATGTCAAAAGCCTTCTGTGGTGTAGGTGTAATAACCATTTGTTCCCTAGTTTTAGATTTAATCTTGTTAAATTGACATTTTCGACAATTTTTCACATAATTTGCTACATCATTGGACATACCTTTCCATCGGTAGCGCATTCTAAGCTTTTAAGAAGCTTCTTTTGTCCTATATGACCTCCTATAAGGGGTTCATCATGAAATTTCATAATCAGTCGAAGTTTTTCCTCTTTGTCGTTTATAGTTTGGGGTTCTTTATATTAAATTATTTATACTACACATTTTGCAAAATATTTCGACATTTAATTTTAATTTTACTTCCTTAATTTTCTGATCATCAGCCATTTTTTCAAGGCTAGACAGTACATTCTCTAGCGAAATACTGCCGTTGATAATCGGTATATTTACATTAGCGCTAAATTTTCCTTTTATTCCCATAAATATCCTGAGATAGTTGGGCTGAATATTAAATTGTAAAATTGGTAATTTGATTATATCAGAAATTTCTAAAGTTTCATAAATTCTTGGTCTGCTTACTGGCCTATCATGCATAGTTTTCTCACTTGCACCTGTCTTGCTTTCTTGTTTTCTACTTATAGACCGGGTAATAGCTAATACCTGAGAACATTTGCTTGTCATATTTTTTAAATCTTCGATGGTTAATCTGGATAAAAAGTCTGCACCAACGTTGTCACATCCTTTAATGTACTGGACTTCGAAATCATATTCTTCTAAATCGAGTCTCATACGTGTAAGTTTTGAAGATGGGTCCTTCATTGAAAATAAGTACACTAAGGGTTTGTGATCAGATTTTACTAAAAATTTGTTTCCATATAGGTAAGGTCGAAAATAATTTATACCAAATTGAATTGCGGTCAGTTCTTGTTCTATAGTGGACTTATTTGACTCTCCTTTTAGAGTGAATGACCTTGAAGCATAGGCCACTGGTAGATCCATGTCGTTATAACTTTGCGATAGAATAGCGGAACAAGCCTGTTTAGATGCATCTGTCGTTAGAATAAAGGGTTTACTAAAATCAGGATATTGCAATATTTGAGGTTGTAAAGTGCGTTTTTAATTTTTCAAAGGAATTTTGACATTCTTGTGTCCAATTAAATATTGTATTTTTCTTAAAAGATTGTTTAAAGGTTTTGCAATTTCTGCAAATTTAGGGATAAATCTTCTATAATAAGACAAGAAAGATACAAATCTTTTTACTGCTGCAGGGTCTTTAGGAGGTAAAAATGATTTAATGACCTCGAATTTAGATTCATCGGGCAAAATGCCTTCACCAGTGCAGCGATGACCTAAAAATGTAACAGATTTTTGGAAAAACTGACACTTTTCAGGGTTTAGTTTTAAATTATATTTTCGACATGTTTGAAAAACGCTCCTTAAATTTTGCAAATGATGATTTTTAGAGCACCCAATAACGATCAAATCGTCCATGTAAACAAAAAGCTTTTTCAGGTGTTAAACCAGCAAAAGCCATGTTCATCATCCTCTGAAAACTGTTTGGACTAACTTTCAGTCCGAATGGTAGCCTAGTAAACCTATAAGAATTGGAATTTGTGCTAAATGTTGTAATATCCATAGATTCTTTTTCTAGTGGAATTTGGTGAAAACCAGCTTTCAAATCCAAAGTTGAAAAAATTTTGCTCTTCCTAGTTGGTCTAGAATGGTGTCAATTCGTGGTAATGGGAATTTATCTGCCAAAAGGGCCTTTTTATTAACCTGTCTAAAGTCTATCACCAATCTCCATCTTTTATTTCCATCATTTGATTTTTCGGTACCAATAATATTGGACTATTATACGGTGCAGTTGAAGGTTCTATTATGTTATCTGTAACATTTTGCTTACTTGTGCATTTATTTCCGGCACTTGTGAGTGCGGTGTACGATAGTTTTTTATGTAAATAGGTGTGGGGTCTGCTAATGTTAGTTTTTGCTCGTAAAAATTGTTTGTTGTCAATTTGTCTGTTGACAAAGCAAAAATCTGAAAATTCTTTGCACAAATTTATTGTCTCGTTTTTTGCAAATTCTGGTATATCTTTATTTAGTTCGTTTAAAAGCATGGATTCCCTGTTTTGTGTATCGCAGTTTATAGTGTAAACATAAAAATTGTTCAGGTAACTGGTTTGTAGGTCAGCATTTTTAATCGTGACACTTTCGCTGTTTGTATTTAAAATTTTTATATATGGACTCGACCTTGAAATAATTGAGCCTGCAACAAAAACTCCAGGAGCTATCTCTTTATTTAATACAACTGAGTCTTGCTCGAGGTTATCAAATCCTTTAATGTACCTTATTACTTCGCACCTTGGTGGGATAATGAGTACACTTTCTTCAGGGCTGTTAAAAATTGGTATTTCAAGTTTTCCATTTTTACAATAAACACTCATATTCCAACTTGCGTAGTCTAATTGACATTGATAGTTTACGATGAAATCTCTTCCTAAAATTCCATCCGCAGGAATTGGAAAGTTGTTATCGACTACGTGGAATGTATGTGGTAGTGAGAAATGTTTTGTAAAAATGTTTGTTTTTGTTGTTCCATAAGACTTTGTTACGCCTTCTGTTACGCCTCTAATTTGACTAGAATTTGATTTATTAAGCATCTGAGTTGGATTGATTTTTCCTATTTTAAATAATGAGATATCTGCTCCTGTATCGATTAATAAAGTTATGTTTTGACTTCCTGTCATTTCAGTGTTGAGTAATACAAAGTTCGAAAGTGACAGGTCCAGGTGAAATACATTATTTATTGATGATCCCCCATTGGACCTAACTGGGGTCCTGTTGGTTTCCGAATGCTCACCGGACTCATAGCTTCTTACGTAGCTGGGCCTTCCTCTAACATTTTGACCTCTATTTGAGCCTCTATAATTTATATTTGCACCTCTGTAATTATTATTATTCGCATAATATTGGCTATTCTGGCCATATCGACTTCTTTGACTAGCATTATTATGATAGTGACGACCACGTTGGGATCTAGACCTAAAATTATTTTGCAAATAACCCCTTTTTGGCCTATTTTGTCGGGTAAAAAGAACTGAATTGGTAGTGTTTGTAGCATCTGGGTTTATGTTAACAAACTTGGAAATAGCTTCTCCGCACGAAGTGAAATTTCCTGCCTCCAAAATTATTTTTACTCTTTTTGAGTGAGGTTACAGTCGTATTAACCGTATAAGTTTCTGCTACGTCAGATGGCACACCTTCTCTTATGTAAGCTCTCTTCAGTCTTGCACATAAACTTTCTATTTCAGAAACGTATTTCGTCGTATCTCTATTTTGTTTTAAACTTAGTAGCTGAGCTGTAACTACTTGTGATTTTTCGGATTTAATGCCATTTTTTAGTTTGTTTATTATGGTAGGTAAGTCGTCGTTGTCAGATATTAATTCACGGGCTTTGCCTGAAAGTTTTGTTCTTACAAATGCAGCCGCATTACTTTCGTGATCCCTAGAGTTTGATTGAAGTAAACTTAAGGAATCTAAAAAGGTTTGGGAGTCTGTCCTCCTTACCATCATATTCGCTGCTTACTAGCTTGCTAGCAAAATTAAAAATTCAATGGCTGAAAGAGACATTTTTGCGGTTATTTCCAGATTTTGTTGTTTTTGGTTTTCTTGATCCTCGCTTGGAAATTCTAATTCCTCATCAAGCACTGCGGGATTGATAACTTTTGTACAGGATGAGGGTATTTTATAGCGCACCTTAAGGACTAAAAATGCCCTAATTACCCTATCTCGCGAAATGCCAAATAGATGTTGCACCTGAACGTATTGCTCGTCATCCAATTCCTTGTAGCTACGGATGCAAATCTGTACAAATTGGTTATAGTATTTTAGCAAGTTACTCGTGACATCATCATGCACGGCTTTGCTTTTTGGGACCTGTGTTTTTAAAACCTGCTTGGACTCATTAACTATTAAATCTTTTAATTTTAAAAGTTGGTCGTACGTCTCATCCCAATTTAAAGTCATAAGGCAAAAACTTAATTTATTTCATTTAAAATATTTAAAAAGTTCCTTCCCATAATATATATATATATATATATATATATATATATATATATATATATATATATATATATATATATATATATATATATATATATATATATATATATATATATATATATATATATATATATATATATATATATATATATTATATTTATTATTTATTTTAATTAATTTAATTTACTTATATTAGTAGAAAAATAACTTGGCAACTATGTTTATACCTATTTTCAGACGGTGATTAAATTATATACCTTTAAGCATTTTCTTTTGTAAATTACGAAAATTTAAACAAAACAATGAGTTAGGTTAGTTATGTCGATAAATACGATACTATAATATACGAACTAGAATCTAAATAGTTTTAAAATTAATGAGGTTTCTAATTACATTTTAATATTTTTAATGAAAATGGAATGAAATGATTCAAAATTTTATATATAATATATATAATTTTTTTTTGATAATAAAAAGTCTTTGGAAATCTGGGGCATCAATTATTGTTGGGAAATTATCTGCTACAATCTTGGACTCCTTACGGCTTCCTCACGGGATGGCGATAACGTAAGGGTTTAAAGGCGGGGGCCCACAAACTTTGAAGCTTGAAGTTTGGGCCTTTGTTGGGAAATGGCAAAACTGTACATACCAATCTGCAATGACGATTTTTTTTTCTCTTCTTACTGCAGCCCATTTACACATCGGTGTTTCCTCTTAGCATCATACTTCTTGAAAAATTTCTTTTGACGCCTCTTCTATATGCCTGCCTGAGTTTCATAAACGTCAAAATTAGGACCGAAACGGCTATAACGTATAGTACAACACGCACGTCATGCGGTATCGCAATTGCACTCTCTTCAACGATAAAGTTTGAGTTAACGACACCGGTATCTGTAACTTCGGCGTGTTTGCTTGAGCTTTTGCCCATTTTCACATAAACACTTTAAAAAACTTTAAAAGAAAAACCGTAAACCATATGGCAGGATCGCCATGTAGCGCATTGTAGCGCCTAGCGCGATGGATGTAATTAACACAACGGGTTTTACTTTACGACTCACTGTGTATTGTTATTATCGTTGTTACATATTACATATTTATATTGTTTATTCTAAATGACCATGAAATGGGGATGACCTAAATGAGATGTTATGATTCTATGTTATTCAATTAATTATAATACACTACAACTTGCTCTTTTTAAGTTTCAAAGCTTAAGCTCATATATGACATAAATAATGTGTCTTATTAATATCCTTAATTAAAGTTATATGAAATTTTTATCTAAATGCAATAATTTTCGACTTATAATTTAAAAATAGGTTTTGTAAAATTTTTCCAAGTCCCAAAAAAATTTCCATAATTAATAGCTCAAAACCATTTCTCCGATACAAGATTAAATTCCGCTATAGTGACCATACTTTTGAAGAAACGGAATGGAAAAGATTAATAAGTCAAGTTCCCGCCGAGCCATATGTCAACGTAACCACTGCAGCAGAGGTTCCAACAGTTGCCACTCGACCAGATGAAAATTATAACAGTTTAATTATTTTTATTGCTGTAGCTTGTAGTTTATTACTAACTAAACTTGTGTATAAGATTGCTAAAAGTCAATGTACAATGTGGTTTAAATAAATTAATTTAATACATAGAATGTGATTTATTATTTAATATTCAAAAATTATGAGATTCATATATAATTATAAGGTTCTGCGCTCTGTTCTTAAGCCCCGCGTTTAAGCACCAGGTCTAACATGTCAGGTTTGACACATGACGTTTGTTGACAGGTGACAAGTTTGGCCATGAAATTATTGACGTTAACAACAACTATTCTTTGGTTAAGTTTTATTCATTTAGACGTAATACTAAGGCCGCAATGGTCAATTAATTATAAGGTTACCGTCCTAATCGCTAATTGATAAATTTCGACTATTTTTAAACAGCTGTAGCGTCTTTATGACTAAAGATGGCGTCATGCGGTTTTCGCTATTCGATAGGTATAACGTTTCGCTAATTTTAAAAAATCTAAACCTCGTGCCTTAGACTCATCATCAGGGTTAAATAACGATTTTAGTCGAAACACCCGAACGGCATGACTTAAAATGTTCGCCTTTGCGCAAATCAATTTTAGGTCTGAGCACAAGTATCCTACGCATAACGATTATTTTCTAAGTCACGTGGTTTTTAAAATATAACATGTTGACATTTGACAGATAGTATTGGCCAAGCCCTTAATAACGCGCCACACAAGATTCCTAAATATTTAATTACGTCAGAGATTTTAAGATAATAAGCTCCACCGGTGGACGGTGGCTCGTGAATGCCCCATCTATAACTACTACTTGGTGATTTTAAAAATTAGCATTTTTTCATCAAATATTTAACAAGTAAAAACGGAATTTAATATTGTTCTCTAGAATATGTAGTCCGCCTTTCCTAAAAAGTTTTGATTTTGAAATACAATGCAAACAGTTTCTTTAAAGGGGCACCCCTATATTTTTCTGCAGTTGGATTGTACTTTAACAAGCTTATTAAGAATATATAACAGTTGCCATTTGCCATTTACAATAAGCTTTAAATTTTAATCTAACAAGAAAAAACTTATTTGTATAGCAGGTTGCTGGTATACCTGTTTCTGCACAAGTAAATATAAAATTAAGCATCTATTTTGTTTAAAAGAATGGTTGAGTTACTTTAAACTTTAACAAGTATGATTTGTTAGTTTGCTACATACAATCGAACGTAAACTCGCATGCGGCCGCCTAACTTTATTTTAACATGCACTTTTATAAGTTATATTTATTCTAGTAATTTATCTTGGGTTATTTATTTTATAGTAATTCTAGATATTCAAAGAGAAAATGGCCCTCTCCTAAAATATATTCAAGAATTAAAACAAATCTAGTTAATCATGGTTCATTTGTGCAACTAAGGCCGAAATATTATAATAAGGAAATCAAAACAACTCCTTCAAATTGACTATTGAAAAAAAATTGGTTCTGGTTCGTGAATCTAAAGCAAGAGCACAAACAATATTATTTTATTTTTGAGAGGAATCAGCAAAAAAATACACTTTGCATTGCTCTGTATATTTTGGATTTTAAACTATCCTTTAGACTGTATAAAAAAACCCTTAATGCTACCAATATTTAGAAATATTAAAAGAGGCTGTTTTGGAAACTGCTAGATCATGTTCCTTTGTTTCCTTTAAACAATATCTGCCATCCATAGGAAGGCGCGATCGCGCATAAGGGGCGTGAGGCGATTTTGGTCATTTTCGAATCCTCTTCCCCATTTGTGAGGATATTGTATTAGGCAAATTAGTTGTTATAATTGTTACATTTCAAACTTAATACTCTTAGTTTATGGCAGCTTATTGTCCAACCTAGCTTAAATTGTAATGGGTTTTGAAGTCCGCAGGAACAAAACCCCTATAAGAAATAACCCTAACTGACACTAGCTGTGTATATTAGAAAGTGTATCTCATATAGCAAGAGATTAAGCCTAAGTTTACATGTTTCTTTGTAAACGGGCTTTGAAATAAACCAACTTAAAATATTAGTTATTTAACTATTTGCAAGAAATAGTTTTTTATCAACAGGCTCAACAGGCGGAACGACGAAAATGCAAAACTACATTTTTGTTATATAGGAGTAGTAAAACCTTACAAAAAAACTTTAAAATATCAGGCCGATAAATCCCAAAATAATTATTTAGGTACAAATTTTTCTCTAAATATTTTTTTGTGTAAAATTAATTGTACCTGATTGTGACACAACCGTTATAGATACACAACTTTCGTTTCGTGTTTGTTAAAATATAATATGTTTTAGGTATCCTTACTACTTTACCAAGAGCTAAAGAAAATGGAAAAAGAGATAATAAAGGAACAAGATAAAAATTCGGTAAATAAAAATGTTTCAGAAAATTGATTTTTTATAATAACTTGCATATATGTATGGATATATTTTGCTAAATTTTAATTTTATAAAAAAAAATTACACCAATATTGATTTATATAATAAAATAAATTATACTTTAAGTACTAAACTTTTATTGAATTTTCCGATATATTTTTGTGGTAATGTTGTCTACGATTTACAGGTTATTTAAAAGTTAATGCCAGAATACACACGTGTAAACTCTATTAGCGTATATGGGCAATTTTTATACACAAGATTGCGAGAGGAAAAAAGTCAATTTTTACGCACCCTAAGCGAGGAGATTCTGTCTGAAGAATAAATTTTCTTTAATATTTTCTTATCCTTTTTTACGACCAAAATCAAAATTTTATGAAGTGATGAGAGTCGTGTCCATAATCACAAAAGGTTAAACTGGGTTTTTTAAAATTTGACCCTTACCAATGAGACCTAAGAAACTATGCGAAATATGAATACTGTTAAATTGGGGAAAAATTTCGACTAACAATATACTGTTGATGTTTCAAAATTTCGATTATTTCTAGAGAAACCAGAAAATCCGAAATTAAAAAAAAAAGATTTATATTTTTTTTCCAGTTTCATTTGGAAAAAACATATTTAAAAATAAATTACACGTTTATATTGCAACTTTTTTCTGCCACACGATGCAGAGCCGTATTTTACCTATTGGGGGCTCTAGGCACTTTAGGAGAATGGCCCCTGTTAATATGATAATTGAGGACTATTTTATTAACGGAGGCATAAAGAATAGATGAGTGGGTTCGCTTTTAGCTGTAAGTTTTTTTTTTGTATAATCTTAACATAAAAAAAACATAAATATCACAACTACACAGAGAAAGTCGTGATCCTGGGAACTGACATCGGTATTCTTAAGTATTTTTCGACGCTGAATTCAAATCCAAAGTCAGAATTTGCCCAGCACCCCCCTAAAAGGTCAAATTTCTAGATTCTATGAAAATTTAAAATAAATATCTTATCCAACATTTTTTGGTGTGCTCAAAACGATTATAAAGTCAGAATTTAGCTATTGTTCAGAAATTTTACCCCAGCAACTTTCCAGAACCCCCAATCTCCCCCCAAAGGGTCAAAATTTCATAATATATGGAAATTTGAAGTGAATATCTTATCCTAGGTTTTTTGAGGTGCCCAAAACGAATATGAAGCCAAAATTTACCTATTGCTAATAAATTTCACCCTAGCAACCTTCCAGATCCTCCAGTTTCCCCCAAAGGGTCAAAATTCCACAATATATGAAATTTCAAAGTAAAAATCTTATCCCATATTTTTTGGTAAACCCAAAACGAATATGCAGTCAGAATTTACCTATTGCCCATATATTTCACCCCAGCAACCCCAGAACATTTTTGCACCCCCTTCAACCCCAGTTATACTCAATTTTCAGCAATCACATTTCTAGCTTTAGGCTTGTTCAAATTTGGATTCAGCAACTTTAAAAACCCCTGGATATATCAGAAGAAAAAATGCTTCATTTATCGAATAACCATTTTTGCAGCCCCTTTAACTCCAGTTGTACTCAATTTTCAGCATCGGACTTCATTTCTGGCCTTCGGCATGTTAAAATTTAAATTCAGCGACATCAAAAAGCCCTAGATATATATCCTCAGATAAAAAAAATACCCTTTTTTACCAAATTTTTATATTCAACCCCTTTAAACCCCTGTTTTTCTCGATTTTTACCCCTAAAATTAAATTTTTTGTCATGACACGAGTCAAATGCAAGAAAAACACTTAATTAGATATATACTTTAAATTTCTATACGTTTTAAAATGTTACCCTTTGGGAGAAAGATTTGGGGTTCCGGGGGGGTTGTTGGGGTGAAATATATGGGTAATAGGTAAATTTTGACTTCAGATTCATTTTTAACAAACCAAAAAACGTAGGATAAGATATTTATTATAACTTGGTGCTGGGGCAAAATCAGAGGGTCCTGGGAAAATTTTGACCTCAGATTCAAAGTCAGCGTCGAAAAATACTTAAGGATACCAATGTCGTCAATGTCATTACCCAGCAGTTGCCAGATGTCAGAAACAAAATTATCGTGCACTGTTGCCAAAATTATCAGATTTTAGGGAAAATTATGTTACAAAATGACTTTATTTTTAAGGAAGCAAATGTAAAAAAACTGGATTTAAAAACAAAAGTTGTGTAAAAAACATGTGTTAGGATTTATGAACGTGGCCAAAACACATAGTATGTAAGACCTAACATCCCAGATTTAAAAAAAAAGGATTTATGAACAACTAACCTACTCCAATTCTTCAAAAACTACATCTCTTCCTCGTTTTTTTATATAGAGTTTTTGATTCCATTAAATCTAACATTTTTGTAATTACTTTCATTGAGTAACACCCTCCGTTTGCCCTCTGTGCAGTCAAAAGAAGTCCATTTAAAGTATTGGTACAAAGCTTACTTACTTCGAATTTTTGTTTTTTCAGAAGTTTACTTTTGAAAATACCCTTTCACAAGCTGCGTTTGAGTGTGAGAAGACTAATACATCTAATACAAATTCGCCTAAATTTTGAAACTAGTCATGATTTCGTAATAATATGCGGTAACCTCTCTTAAAACAAAACTTTGCTTTCTGTGATCCCCGAGTGTTTCCGTGATGCCGTAATTCCCCGAAAATGATATAATGCGTAAGCGCAAATTTGACAGGGAGCATATAAAACAATTTTATGTAAAAAATTTAAATTATAGGATTTTTTTTGTAAAATCACAGGATTTAAAAAAAAATAAAAAGAGTGCCATGGACGGAAAATCAATTCTTTAAAGAAATTTGACAGCCGCCATAACTTTAAACAGTGAGTACGGCTTAATGTTATAAGATCGTAATTTAAAGTGGTTTTACGAGTTTAAGCTGTAAAATTAGTTACTAATTTTATAAAATGGTTAAATTTACAAACACAGAAAAGGCCGATATGCATTTTGTTTATGGAATGGCCCAAGAAAATTAAAAAGCGGCTAGACGCATTTATCAAGACAGGTACCCGCATCGCCTTGCTCCAAATAGGCAAACATTTGTAAGAATACATGAAAGGCTGTGCGAATCAGGCACTTTTAATAGGTCGGCTGCTGTTATTGGGAGACCTGCAACAGTAAGAACAGTGGAGATGGAGGAAGCAGTTTTACATGAAAGTGAGCATAGTCCCGAAACAAGTTTACGCAAAATTGCACAGCAATTAAACACTACTCACGTCACTGTTTGGCAAATTTTAAGGGATTATCAGCTGTAACCCTACCACATACAGCGTGTTTAAGCGTTATTACCTGCCGATTTTCCCCAGCGAGTTGCTTATTGTACTTGGATTTTGCAACAAGTGGTAGTATCTCCGAGATTTCTATACCAAATTTTGGTTACCAATGAAGCGTGTTTTTTCCGAAATGCAATTATGAACTTTCACAACAATCATATCTGGTGCGAAGAAAATCCCCATGCGGTTATGGAGAATAATTTTCAACAACAGTTTTCCGTAAATGTTTGGGTTGGTATGGTAGGTGAGTTCCTTATTGGACTTTATTTTTTACCCCCGAGATTAGATGGTCAAGAGTATCGTAATTTTTTGGAATTCGTGTTACCTGGACTATTAGAAGATGTCCCACTGGCAGAAAGAGGACTAATGTGGTTCATGCACAATGGGGCCCCACCTCACTTTAGCATAGTAGCACGTCAATTTCTGGATGCAACTTATGAAGAACGCTAGATCGGTCGCGGGGGTCCGCAGCCATGGCCACCCAGATCATCGGATTTAAATCCCTTAGATTTTTTTCTATGTGGACATTTAAAATTCCTCGTTTATAAAACTCCAGTCAACACCAAAGAAGAATTAAGACAAGGGATACGGGATGCTTGTGATCAAATAAGACATACGCCGGGGATATTTCAGCGTGATCGAGAATCGACATTGAGACGAGTTAATGGCATTGAAGTTAAGGGTGGTAATTGTCAGCAACTATTATAAGAATAAAGAAATTGTCCATATCTCATGACCTTTTTTAATGTTTGGTACTTCGACTTTGTGTGTTTTTTAATTTATTGTTTATTATTTAAACTATAATAAGTTGTTATAATATTTTCTTACTTCTTTTACTTTATATACATCAAAGCGAGTAGTATCGATCGGTTCTGGTATAATGGTTTAAAATAATGTGATTTAATTCAGAATAGAATAACTATACTTTGCCATCAGGTTCATCATCAAGTTGGTGGTTTTATAACAGTTACTACAGTACCACATTTTGTACTGTATTTTTAATTTATCGCTGTACTTTCCGTTGTATTTAGCTATTTAGCCTTGTACTCGCTGAACTTTACTTTTAACCAACTGTACCAGGTATCCAAGTAAGAAAGGACGTCGGCTGTATCTCGGAAACTATTTATAGCACAGCGTTGGAGAAAATATTTTTAGTAAAAGGGGTCAAGAGAAATAGCTGGAAATTATTTTCAAGTTTCTAAAACTACCGCAAGATGACACAACCGCCACGTTAAATAAAAAACCCATTTTTCTCCAAAATTAGTATTAGATACAATTTTGATAACATCAGCAAAAACTCTAACCAATTCTGCATCAGTTTGGTTAAGGAATTTTTGTCGTATTGCCAATAATAGGGGTGGGGAAAGATGATAAATTATGCAACTTTCAAATAGCTCTCCCACATCTTTTATCAAAAATAGTTTAAGTGGGTACTCGTTTCAATTTTTTTTTAAAGCTCTTTAAAATGCCATTACTTCTCGGTATCGTATATCAATTTTATCAATTATTTAAAACAGTCTTTGTGACAGAGTAAAAAAATGAATACTGTAGAATAAAAGATGAAAAAAAAAACGGTAAACTATTTTAAAGTTTGTATTGTATCCACTAGAGAACAGAATGAACAATCAAAAACATGAAAATGCGGTGATTGGGCATTTTTATAGCTTTATTTTAAGTATTAGTCAAGTACGCTTGGAAATCAAAACAAGAATAAAAGATTGGAAAAATTATGACTTATTTAAGTTGACAGTTGTCAGTTCCAATTTTTACATAAGTGTTGTCTTATTAGAATCTAATCTGCATAAAAATGATAATTCCAAAAGGGGTAGCATATAACATGCTAGCAGTTTATTTCAAATGCAACCAAAGCTTAACTACTTAGTCTTAAAATCAGGTCAAATTAAAAAAAAATAGTGTGTTACTAAATTTTTCTAAAATGAAAGCTCGAGCGTTACCCCTGTGCACGCCACTGGCAAAATGAGAGAAAAAATATTTAGCTTAAAATATTCCTCTGTACACACTTAAAGCTGTCACCAAATTTCAACGTCATTCTAATTTGTGTCGTTTAGTTATTTAGAAAAAACATTTATTTTTTAAATATTTTAACACCCAATATTAAGAAAACAAAGCTGTTTAGGACATATGTTTATATGAACTTTTTGTCTTAAAATATAGCGTAAGGAATATCCTTCTGAAGTTTGGCCACATACTTTATAAACACCCTGTATACGATGAACGGTCCCTTATCGTTTGCGTTATAAAAGCCGCATTTTTTTTTGAGTTTTTCTTGAACACCAAGTGCAAGTGGGGTAGAAACTCGATTTGTAGAATTTTACAGAGCAGGGTTTTAATTACAACTTGCATAGATATATTATACGTATATTACACACACATAAGTTTGTCCAAGCTAACATTTTTGTGTTGGCTTACATGTTCAAAAACAAAAATTACTAGACTCAACGTCAAAAATCAGCTGATTGGCGTAAATCACCCAGTAATGGATTAACGTCATTTCAATTTTTGTATTAAATTTTTTTTGTGTTTGGGTGTGTTATTTCGTGTTTTAAAGTAATTAGTGAGATTAGAAATTACTCTGCAGTGTTTTTATTTTTTTTTTGTGGACTATTTGACATTTTTTATATTTAATAATTTATTTTATTTTGGACTAAGTTTTTATTTTTATTGGTTTAAGAAAAAACCACTAGAATAGATATTTTTTAGTGTATAAAACACAATGATTACTGTATTTCCAGTTTGGAAAAGCTTCGAAACCCACTTCAGAGCTGTGATGAGTCGGTAAGAAATTATAACCTAATAAATATTTTTTGAAAAATGATGCTATCAGAATAGTGATCTTGCAAAAGGTAAAATAACTCGTTTTAAGAGTATCATAATCTAAAAATACATCCTCAGATGTGCCAAATATTTTAAGATTTAAATATATTTATGAATGTATTTTTTAGGATCGCATAGTGGCAGTTGCTGACAATGTAAGAAGCAAAATACGAAATTTATAAGTAACTTAGGCTTAATGGAAAAACCAAATGTGCAACGCATGAGAAGGAAATTTTCAAAAGGTTTTATTGAAAATGAAGATTTAGGAAAAAATAAAAATCTTTGGGTGTTTCTCAATGAAACCTGGATCTTCTCGAACAGCTCTTTCCGCAGGT
>JAHBCN010007788.1:0-41856 GCA_019359885.1 Listronotus oregonensis | reverse complement strand
AAAAAAGTAAAGAAAAAAATGAATACTCATACCTTTAATTATAAAAGAAGAACAAAATAAATAAATTAATGTTAGTTACTGCTTTTTCCTACTAAAAATGCTATATTTTCCAGGCATTCTCTTTAATTATAACATTTTTATAGTTTTCATGTTCGTAATCGAAAATCGAGGGATATTTCTGAACTTCTTCAACCAATATCTCATCCTGCGATTGCAATTTGACTGGTACATCCAGCAGTCGAATCGCAACCTGCGGCTATCGTAACGGTCTGCGACTGAACGGCGTCAACCAAAAGTATATGCATAAATTGTATAAAACCAGTGCCGCGACAGTAGTCAGTGCTTTGCGACCAATCGCGCGAGCCGCACCAACGAAACCGCACCTTAACAGGCAACTAGTATTGTTATAATCTCATTTTTCTACCATGTTAGGAGTTTATCCAGAAATAAGGGAAACAAAACAAAATTGTCTTGTTCCCGAGTTTGATTGGAAGTATCGGTTTATATTTAATTTGTGGGTAACGTTGTAATGTTTCACTTTGAAACCCATGACAATGAAAGCATTATTATTATTATTATTATTATTATTATTATTATTATTATTATTATTATAAAAAAATGCGGCACGCCGTTTCAATGTAATAATTTTGTGTGTAGTTCAATATTATTAGGTCAACATCTTACGGACTTTAACCAGTCCAGCTGTTTTACTTAACACAGAACTTGTTTTTGGGATTTCGTGTTATGTGCATTGCCGATTTTTAAATTTTGAGTGGTAGAGCGCTAACGTGAAATCTGGAAACGCTTGAGTCAAATTTTGTCACTTCTCGAATTATGCATTGTTTTTCTTTCCATCTCTCGTGATTTGCCCATCATTTTGCTGTTTTTCCTTAAATATTTTTTAACAGAAGAGCAGGCAAAGCTATTGGAATAGATACACACAGCGACTCTTTTTCAGTTTAAAATTTAAAAAAATTACTGGACATGTTGTTTACTTTAACAACTTTACTATGTTGCTAAACCTTGCCGTCAAAACAAATTGCAGCAAACATTTTTAAATGCATTTTTTTTAAAGAAAATTGCAGCAAAAACATTTTGTGCTAGAAAACTGTAAAACCGTCCTAATGTTAAATCTTTGTTAATGTAATGTAATTAAGGAAAAAGTATTATTAAAATACTGCATATTTCTTGTAGTAAAAGATTTGTACAGTAATTGTATTTTGATATAATAGTTAATATAAAATAACCCATTATTACGTTAAATTAAAATTAGTTTGTTTAATTCTACAGCACAGCTCTAGACTCATTCAAATAGTAGTCGAGTACTATTTACGATCTTAAAACACATTTAACAAATTAAAAATACCTCTCTATTTACTTTTGCTCTGTGAATTTCATTTAATGTGTTTCCATTTTACTATTTGCTGAAGGGATTGGTCAAAAATTAATTAATTAAATTCAACCCGTCCATGCTACATCGCCACTATCGCGTATTATTACAGGAATATTTTATATAACACGAAATATTTGTTGTCAGCATGAGCTGAAGATGAAACTAATAAAAAATTGAATAAAAAATCGCATAAATAATTATATAAATTTAAAATTATACCCTGTCGCCAGTGCCTATTAAAAATAAGTATTATAAATAATTAATTTATGAATTAAATTAAAGGCATCTAACTAAAATGGTGCTATATTTCACCAAATTTTTATTTAAATCTAACAAATAACCTTATCCTAAAATATATAAAAAGCTATATTAATTGATTTGTCCACAGTAAATACCCAAATGTGACAAAATAATCCAGGGTGTATAGGATTGTGCTGATAAGGATATGGCACGGATGTGTCTAAGATATCGTCTTTTTTGCATAGCACGAATAACACAAGTCAACAAATTTTAATTTTTGTGAAGTAAGCTAATTACTGTAACACATACAGTTTTTTTGTTATAAGAAGAAAAATGAGGAACTGGCCTTAGTGCAGAAAGCAAATTTGGATACTCGATTTTGTCTCTAAGCGTTTTTAAAATATTTTCGGTTTTAGTGATGCAAAAGTAGCAATCATTTACATGGTCAGTAGGTTCTCTTCACACCATTCTTGCGATACATCCACTGCACTAAATTAACGTGACAACTCACACAACAAACATGAGGAGCCCAAATTTTATCTTAATTCTCAATTTGGCACCTAAAATAAAATAAATAGGCTTTTTTGACTTCCTTAGATATAGATTTGGCATGGGACTTTATAATAAATCGTCCACATATATAACAAAACTTATCGGCTGGATTTTTGCAACATCGACGACTCGAACTTGCCATTTTATATCAAAATCGACTTAAAATGGGGCGTGCTAGGCCAGTTCTGGAAATAAGTTTTTTTAATAACTTCCTAAATGAAACGCAAAATAAGCATTCTTATAGATGTTACAAAAATTATTCATTGAGTTAGTTCGAATATGGATTGTTTAGGAAAATCATACATTTAAATACCCTGTACACTTTAAATTATAAATTAATATAGGATATTTGGTTCACTTATTTTAAACCAAATTTATTGTATTGATTCATAATATTAAGTATACAGGGGTGTAGGGGGTTGGAAAAAAAAATATGATTTTTCCTAAGACAATCATCCATAAGTTTGAAACGGTGACTCGCAGACCCATGTTATTATACATCGTTAAAAAGGTCTTTTAATTCTTTATATAGATTTGGTGTTATTTACAGGGGGGTGCATTTAAAAAACTCAAGAAATTTAACGATAGACAAAACATGGCAACACTGTAACATTTTTAAAATTTAAAAAAAAATTCCAGCTGATATAGATAAAATAGGCTTTTGTAATTCTCCTTACGTTAACAATTTTTTAAAAAAGAAATATTTATCGTATTTGTATTAATTTAAAAATAGGTCAAAAATTAAAGAAAAACTTCAATAAATCCGAAACGTCCCGACACAGACCCATACTGTTATATATCGTTAAACTTGTCTTTGGAGGCGCTATCCAAATATATAATAATATATAGGGTGTCCCATTTAAAATAAGGAAGTGAACACTGGTCGCCAACACAATGAACACCCTGTATATGTGAAAGTGTAATTAATTAAAAGCATAAATTATTCCAAGAAACTTTTGTCCGAACTTTTTTTCTTAAAAGTCCGCAGTTTCTGAGAAAATGTATAGGACCCTAATAAAATGTCACCTTGTACGCTTCATACAAGCCTTTGTGGGCTTCGTAATCATAAAGATAAGAATAGAATAATTTTCTTAGTGTATTAGAACTTTGTGGCAAAGTTTTAGGTTTTTTTTGATTTAATGTTTACTTTTAATATATATTTAACAATTTTTTTTTTAAGTTTTACCCACCTGTGTTTACTCATAAATTATATTGAACTATTTATGTTTGATCATAAATGAAAGACCTAGTTGTTAAAATTATGTGTACTAATGAATAGAATCATGCTATAAATATAATTTGGGAGATTAAAATGACATTAATATTTATTTTGTCGATATTAAAATCTAGTTTACCATTGTAGATAATTAATATTTTAAACTAACTGCTTTCCAAAATGACAGTCCGTTTATAATCATATTATTACGGAATATATATATATATATATATATATATATATATATATATATATATATATATATATATATATATATATATATATATATATATATATATATATATATATATATATATATATATATATATATATATATATATATATATATATATATATATATATATATAAAAACACAGGGTGTTTGATTAAGGCTGGCTACCGGGCTTATATGGGAAACTGTTGACCCCAGGGGTCCTTATACCAAAAGTGAACATGAAAACTCCATTAAAAATATTTTTACCTTTCGTAGATCTCCGCAAGGGGGCTTACTTAGTAGTCTAATTTTTAAAATTGACTTAAAATGACAAAATGCATTATTAAGCGGAACATTTCTTTATTCAGTTTTAGTCGATGATTCGTTGGTTACAACTTTTTCTAATACCTTTTTTTATTTCCTCTGTAAATAAAGGAGTGGGGGAATCTTTTGTTGCTAATTTCAAAAAATGCTGTATCTTTAGAATGCCTTAACGGATTGACTTCAACTTGGGCTCGTTTAAAAGAGAATGCCCTACAGATTTAGCAAGTTTTGGTGATTACAAAAAGTTGACTAATAAACTTTTAAAATGGCAATATGTTGCAACCTAACTTATATTTTAATTTTTCTAGGTTATTTTAAATGGAAAGATATACTCTTCAATATCTCAAACCGTTAAACAAATATTTAGAAATATTGTAAAAAAAGCATTAAATTTTTGATTTACCCTCGTATTTTTTATTTAAAAAGTGCATAAAATGTCGTTCAGGTGAAAAATATGTTATTTTTTTCGATTTAATTAATAAAAGTTACCCCAAATATGCATTTCAAATATAATTTCTGATAAACATTATAATCCTTAAGATTCTCCTTTAAAATGATCGAAGTTAGCCATGAATTTCAATATAACAAACAAATTCCTTAAATTGTTGAGAGGTAATATCACAGTGTAATTTTCTCTTTGTTTACTTTTAATGGTATTCATAAAATTGGCCGAAATTATTGAATCAAGTCTTATTCTAATGCAGAAGCGTATGATATGCTTAAAGTTTATTTCGAAAGTTACGAGAACGCTGTTCTTAAAACGTAAACAAAGAGAAAATTACACTGTGATATTACCTGCCATTAATTTAGGCATTTGTTTGTTATATTGAAATTAATGGCTAACTTCGATCATCTTAAAGGAGAATCTCCAGGATTATAATGTTTATCAGAAATTATATTTGAAATGCATATTTATCGCAACTTTTATTAATTAAATCGAAAAAAATAACATATTTTTCGCCTGAACAACATTTTATGCACTTTTAAAATAAAAAATACGAGCGTAAATCAAAAATTTGCTTTTCTTACAACAATTATAAATATTTGTTTAACGGTTTGTGATATTAAAAGGTGGTTTTGATTAGTGCTTTTCTAAATGAATTATAGTTATAATGAACGAGAGAAGAGTATATCTTTCTATTTAAAATAACCTAGAAAAATTAAAATATAAGTTAGGTTGCAACATATCGCCATTTTAAAAGTTTATTAGTGAACTTTTTGTACCCACCAAAACACTTGCTGAATCTGTAGGGCATTCTCTTCTAAACGAGCTCAAGTTGAGGTCAATCCGTTAAGGCATTCTAAAGATACAACATTTTCGAAATTAGTAACAAAAGCTTCCCCCACTCCTTTATTTACAGAGGAAATAAAAAAAGGTTTAGAAAAAGTTGGAACCAATGAATTATTGACTAAAACTGAATAAAGAAATGTTTCGCTTAATAATGCAATTTGTCATTTTAATTCAATTTAAAAAATAGACTAATAGGTACGCCCCCTTGCGGAGATTTACGAAAGGTAAAAATATTTTTAATGGAGTTTTCATGCTCACTTTTGGTATAAGGATTTTTTTCCTGAACCCCTGGGGTCAACAGTTTCCCATATAAGCCCGGTAGCCAGCCTTAATCAAACTCTGTATATATATATATATATATATATATATATATATATATATATATATAATATATATATATATATATATATATATATATATATATATATATATATATATATATATATAATATATATATATATATATATGATCGAGTTTAGCGCCAGTTCAAACCGATAGACAAACTACTTCGTCGTGACCTATAAAGAGACCCCAAAATGTAAAAATCTGCAATTATCTCGCGGGTAAAATAATTAATAAAACTCATAATTGCATATGCTGTACCAGTCTGGTCTGGAGCTTCGAAAACGCAAATCATCAGATCATTGTGTAAAAAATTAAATTCCAAAATCAGCTACTGGTCCAAGTAGAAATACCAGAATTTCTGAACTACGTGTTGTAACAAACACAGGAACATTGACAGATTACCTACTTAATACTTTTAACAAATTTTATAATGCAAAAATTGGCAATACAGTAACTCTAGGACATATATTTAGAACGCAAAGTAGACAATTTTATGAACACATCTTCATACTACCATATACCAATTTATATAAAACATATTTAACCCAACAAGGCTTTAGGCAGAACAGATCAACAATCGACGCTATATTCATACTGCGACAAATCATCGAGAAGTCCATAGAATTTAACAAACCTGCGTTCCTCTGCTTTGTTGACCCAACTCATGCATTTGATAAAGTGCAGTTGAAGGATGTGCTGAAAATCCTGCAAGAACGAGGAGCCAATAACAATATAATCCTAGTAATAAAACAACTTAATACCAACAACAGTACAAGAATACAATCAGGCACCTCAACAGAGAAGGTGCCGATATCGGCAAGGAGATAGCCTGAGTCCGCTGTTCTTTAACGTGGTAATGAACCGCATCATACACCAGGTCAGATGATGCGGTTATAATAGCAAAAAACGAGGACAACCTACAGCGAATGCCATTGGAGCTACATCAGGCCGCAAAGAACAACATAGCATCTCGATACTGAAAACCAGATCTGTGAAGTGATGAGCTTGGAATACCTGGGGATAATAGCTTCAAGCAGCCTAAATACATATGACTTGGTGAAAGTACAAGTAAATAAAGCAGCAAGAGTGTCTGACTGTCTATATAATACTATTTGGAAAAACACATACATGTCGATAACCAGCAAGGCCAGAATCTACAGAACAGCAATAAGGCCCATTCTTACCTACGCAGCGGAAACATGAGCAGGCACCAACCGGACGAAAAGAGCACTACGAACGACCGAAATGAGGGCCCTACGAGCGATCGCAGGTGTCACACTGAGGGACAGGCACGGAAGCAATGAGATCCGGGAGCGATGCGATAGGATGCCAGATTTTGTTAAATGGTCACGAGAAAGCAGAAGAGAGTGGAGAAAGCATGTCGACAGGATGGGAAACGATAGACTCGCCAAGGCCGCATACAAGGAGAAAACGAATACGACCATACCCTTAGGAAGACCATTAAAAAGATGGGCCGATTCCTGGACTTCATCGTCACAGGACATCAAATAAAAAGTTGGAAAAATAGGATATAGTCCTATCAAAAGGAAGAAAAAGAAGATATTTAACCCTTTTTAAATCCTCGAGAAACCTAAGGATAACGTTATAACATAAAGCTTTTACAATACAAATTTCAGTTTTACAAAATCACATACATATATCTTTAGACCTAAGCCTGAGAAAAAGTAGACAATAGTATACTCCAACAACCTTTTAGACCCTAATTATGCACAACGGACAAAACAATGTTTAAATAAAGTAACAATGAAACCAAGCAAGCCAAAAACAAAAAATAATTATTGAAATAGGATACCTAAGGTATTGTAATACTAGTAACAGTCCCATTCTTTGCTGATACCTGAACATTTGTTAAAGGGCTTTTTAAAAATATTTTTTAAAATAAAAGCAACCGCTTTACCTACATGTTTAAAGTAGCCGACATAATTTAAGGTAAAAATTTAATTGTTTTAGTGGCTTTTAAAGGTCATTTTCAAATGAGCTGAACAAAATAGAACGACTCTGCCTAAGCAATGGATCAACCCCCACGTCCGGTCCCATTTAATTAGTCGTTGTATTTTAAATCTTTATATCAAAAGCATATTTTTTATCCAAAATTATATGCTTTACTAACCTAAATAACATAAAAACTTATTAAATCACTTGTCACACTATCTGTTTGTATCTGAAAAACAAATATGTTTTGGGCCATTAAATTGATTATTCCTTTAATACAAATGATAATAACAAAACCAACAATGTTTTCCTACTACAATTTTATTTCTTTGTAAAACGAAAAACCATCAATAGCATAATGTGCCTAATAAACAATAAATATTCTGTAAAAGCTACATTACGTGTCATTTGTTTCTGTTGTTTTGACAGGTTTTTGTACCTGAAATCATTTTGTGAATCATTTAGTACATTGTATGCTTTAATTTTAGTAATGAAAAAAACTGTAATTTAAGGGGACAAAATTCAACAGTTTTTGAGCCTATCGAAGCCTTTAGTTAATTTTATGACTCATTACATTGACGTAGGAACATGGGGTAAGATGACGAATGGGGTATGATGACTATCGCTGAAATTTTGCCTTAAAATTTATTATTTTAAATTGTACATTTGGCAATGTTTAAGGCGTGGAATGTAGTAGTAAGCAAGGGCAGCCGTTTGTCGCAGCAGTTTGTAGTTTGACGTACACGTGATCGGATTGTTTTTTACAAGGGTCGCTATAATATTTTTATTAGAGTATTTAGTGGTTTTGCCTGTTAATGAGTAAGTATGATTTTTATTATTTTTACAAACAATATACTGGTATAAAGAGTAAACAACCTCTGCTTGGATGTATCGATTTTTTTAATTTTAATTTAGAAATAATAAAATAAAGTTATTTGTGCATCAGGGGCAAGATGACAGGGGTAAGACGACGATTCGTCATCTTACCCCATAAATATTATGTTTTACGCTTCAGTATAAAAAACTATAACAATGTTATTGTTTTTTTATTGCAGAATGCATAGAAAGTACAAACGAAAGACCAACCGTAGAGAATGGGACGAAAATTCCCTCAAGTTAGCGCTACAAGCTCTGGAACAAGGTACTTTATGTTGTAATGCGGCGGCTATTGAGTATAAAATTCCTGAGGCAACGCTGAGGCGATATAAAAAAACAACTTACAGGGGAACAACTTCCACAACATGCAGGTCGATTTAAAAATACTTTTACACCCCAGCAGACTGCAGAATTTGTTCAATATATCACAGAATGTAATAGGCGTGGCCTTGGACTGAATTCAATACAAGTGCGTAAATAAGCTTTTCAATTTGCTGAAGAAAACGGAATACAACACAGATTTAATCGCAAAACCAAAATAGCAGGACCTGATTGGTTTGAAGGGTTTAAAGCAGCCAACCATCTCAGCTTGAGAAACCCAGAAGCCACATCTGTTGCTCGCCTTAGAGGGTTTAATCGAGTTGCAGTTGAATTTTTTTAATTCTTAGAGATATTAAAGATAAATATAAATTTGGTGCTGATCGCATCTATAATGCAGACGAGTCCAGCCTATCCACAGTGCCAACAAAACTACCAAAAATATTAACGCCTAAAGGACAACGTCGAGTAGCCAAAATAGTATCCGCTGAAAGAGGCCGTACAACAACTTTAGTTTGTTGCATGAACGCTGTGGGTTCCTACGTACCACCTTTTTTGTATTTGCTCGTCAACGAATGAAACCTGAACTGTTAAATGGATGTCCACCTGGTTCACAAGCAATGGCACAAAGTTCCGGATGGATGACCGCTAAGAGTTTCCTGGCATATTTACAACATTTTGTTAAATACGCAAAGCCGTCCATTATTGATCCGGTGTTGTTATTGGTGGACAACCATAGCTCACACATTTCCCTTCCGAGTTTCAAGTTTTGTAGAGACAATGGAATAATACTGGTAGGATTTCCACCTCATACAACACATAAGTTACAGCCGCTTGATGTTTCTTTTTTCGGTCCCCTGAAAACCTACTACAATCAAGTGTGTGATGCGTTTCTGGTCGACAATCCTGGGGCAGTAGTTTCAAACAGAAAACTAGGTCCTTTATTTGCCGAAGCTTACTGTAAAGCTGCTACTGTAAGCAATGCTGTAAAAGGGTTCAAAGCATGCGGTATCGAACCATTTAATCCGATAATTTTTAATGACAGCGATTTTGCTGCAGCAATAACGACAGAACGGGATAATCCAGAAGACGCTGTATTAATTTCACCAAGCAATAGGAATTCTCGAGGGAATTCTATAAACTCTCCTTTAACCATTGACTCGCAATCAGATTCTGATGATGGCGTTCCTTTATCTATCCTTGCAAAAAAAATCAGACTGAACTAGACACCACACAAAACGAGCCTAATTTAATGAATGCTAGGAATTCAGCTGCCGATAAACTAGGGTCAAGAAAGCAAAATGTATTTAACGAAAACCAAAGAGCTTTAAAAGAAATTAGGCCAATACCAACATCGGAAAGGAAGTCCACAACTCGAAAAAAAATATCTGCATCTGTTATTACTAGCACGCCTGTAAAGAAAGTTTTGGAAATAAAACAAAATGAACAAGCAAAAAAAGAGTTGAAAAGAAAATTAAGATTGGAAAAAAGAGCTATTAGATAGAAAGAAAATAAGTTAAAAAAAGAAAGTGGATAAGGAAAAAAACCTTTGGATCAGTCAACAGCCACACAATCTGACTACGATAAGGCTGGCCCAAGTGGTCTCAATTATATTAATCAGAATACACAAGAAGTTCAATACAATTGTCCAGGTTGTAACGAATTTTATACAGATCCGACAATTAAAAATTGGATCCAATGTTCTTCTTGTTTGTCGTGGTGGCACGAGGACTGCTCTTCTTTTGAAGATGGCGAGTTCTATTACGATTTTTGCATATAAGCTATCTTACCCCAACGCATTCGTCATCTTGCCCGATGTATGGGGTAAGATGACTAAAATGTTAGTTTTTTAGTGTTTGTTTTTTTAGATAAAGTGGTTTATTTTGCTATCTTAATAATGTAGTAAATATAATTGTAGTATTATATTTTCATTTTCACATCTTTAAATAAATAATTTCGTTATGAATTTAAGCGTTTTCCTTACTATCGTCATCTTACCCCACTTTCCCCTATGTTTCCTAATATATTTTAATTCATCTAAACTAGCATTTCTTTGTTGTTCTATAAATAAAAAATGTCCTTTATTGTAAATGTAACAGCTAATAGAAAGCAATTAGTAAATAGATAGAAATAACCTTTTCTAACACGGCATTCACTGTGTTATAAACTTATTATTTTATCTAAAGGTTATTAGTTATTATATTCTAGGAGAAAACGGCGCATGAGTACCGAAAACTTTGATTTTTTTATACGATCCTTTTTAAATAGCCCTACTGATGATTTAAATGCATGTTGCCATGACGCCACCTGGTGCCAATTGTTTAAACAATTGCAAGGAATTGTTATTTTTAAACCGGAAACCAGGTTTTTTGATTGTGTATTAAGCGCGCTCTCAAGTATGCGTCCCTTACCTTTAAGCATCGCCGTCTCTCTGACTAGTAACTTTATCAAAATTGTTAAAGAGAGCAATTTTATTAATAATTTAATTATCTACAATTTTTTTTTAACTTTTTTTCTTAAAATCAATTTTACAAAGGTTATTGGAGCTTTATTTTACTTAAGGATATTATTAACTATTTATTAAAGAATGAAAACATACATTGTTTATGTTTTATTTTTTTTAATATATTATTTTAATTGGTCAAAAGTATCCAAATTTGAGATTTTGTGAACTTTTAAAAATTGATATCTCCAAAAATATTAAATTTATAGTAAAAAGTAATAGAACTCTTTTTATTTTTATTTCAGTAAAGAATATGAAAAAAAATGTCCGGTTTAAAAATAACAATTCCTTGCAATTGTTTAAACAATTTGGCAATGGCAACATGCATTTATATCATCAGTAGGGCAATTTAAAGAGGTTCGCTCATAGGTCGATTCCTCCTAGACCATTATGTCTACGAAATATAAAAGCAACTCTCCCTTTTACAAATCGACAGCTTAAGTTTTTATCACTATTAAATCCACTAAATATTGTTAAGAATAATAGTGTTTATATAATTGTAAGGTTAATTTTAAAAAAGTAAATTTAAATATACCATATTTTTATTTAATTGAATTTCTTATGCGCCATTTTAGCAGTTTAGCACAGTAATCAGGTTTTGTTAAAGTAATGTTTCCTTCAAGACTCATTGACTTCAAAATCAAATTAACACTTCAAGAATCGTAAAACCCTTTCCGACAAAAATAAGAATTAAATTTATGTCAGACAATAAAGCTTTCATTTGACCTGTTTTAGCTGGGTGCCTCTAAAAATGTGTGCAAGGAGAGAATAAGAAAAATATATTTTACTGGACTTCGTCCCCTTTATAACCACCGAGATATCTTATAGAATAACTTGGTTCAGTGCGGATTTTTTAAATTATAGCTGTTATTAAAAGCCTATTTAAGAGATAAAAAATATGTTTAGTTATTTTATCTAAAATGTATAAAATTGAATTATTGATCGTTAACACACGATATTACACGATTATTAATAAATAAATATTTTTTTTATTTTTTGAAATTAATTTGTTCAAATAGTCCGTGTAACTTTTTTTTAGTATCTTTAAATAATAAAGAACCTTAAAATCCACCCGAAAAGCTTTTGAATTTTTTAACAGTTAAAATACAAGCTGCTACAGAGATCTTAAAATATTGTTAAATATCTCTCCATATTTGCACTTTATTTGCTAATTGTCTTATTCTTAAACTTATTTTAAAACAATAAGTGTTTAAAGTGTTTAAATAAATATGGGGTTTTTATTGTATTTTAAAAGCTTTTAAAGTATATATTGTTGTAAAGAGTCAAGCCACATTTTTTTAGTCCAGGTCGTCGAGCCCAAAATAGTGTCATACCTCCGAATTTTTTATATATGCACCGATTTCTTGAAAACTTGGAATTAATCTTATCTTACCCTTCATATCAAAATCTATATGGTCGCAAGGTGTGCAAATTGTTTTTAAGGGGTGAAAACCACCCCTTATCGAAAAAATAGATTTTATAGATAGATAGATAGTTTTTTCGGCTTTTTTTCGATTCAAATGTCTTTTATTTAGGTAGGACAAATATCCTATCGTATTGTACAATATAAAATTGGTGTATTTTAAAACATCAACCCTTAAGAATTTTTAATAACTACCCTTTTGATGAAAATAATATAGAAAAAAATCTTTTAACGATTTGTAACATTACAATTGCAGTTTTACTGGAAAAAAATATGGCATTTTAATAAAATTATTAGTTACCACTTTTCAACCCCTAAAAACTACCCCTTTACAAAAATAAAATAAAAAAATATCTAATGACTGCCAATTTTTAGATTTGGCGTAATTTTAGTATAACAGTTATCTCTACTTGAAATAATTTTAATTGTCTACACCCTAGTAACCCTTTAGAACCACCCCTTTAGCAAAAATTAAATAAAAAAATATTTTTTAATGACTACTGATGTTTTGATTTTAAATTTTGTTGGTTCTAAAGTTTATTCTCTAAACACGAAGTAATTTTTAATTGTCTACACCCTGCCAACCCTTAAGAACCACCCCTTTGCCAAATAAAATGAAAAATTTGATTTAAAGACATTCAATATTTCATTGCACATTCTTCATGAATGAAAATTTTTGTGTAACTCTGTTAATTTTGAAGCTATCACATCCTATAAAAAATCATTTTAAAGGTAATTTTCAGGGCTACAAGCCTATGTATGTTAGAAGGGCTTGAGACCCTTTATATTTATAGGTAAAGGGCTGCGGTAAAGCAGTCCTCGCACTATAGTGAAAAATTAAATCGGCTATAACTCCGTCAATCTTTATGCCACAAAAAAAAATTAAAAACTGGAAAATTATCGTCCCAAAAAATGCTACATTTTTCTACTCTTTAGTTTTTTTCGTATCTCTTATGGTTTTGGAGTTAAAATGAGAAAAAGAATTTTTTTTGAAAAATCACAAAAAGAAAACATATAATTTTAGCTCATTTTTTTCAAAACTGTGCATCTCTAATCAGTTAAACTTTTAGATGTCATAAATAACATATAAATAAAGTAATTCGTGCAAGGAATACGTTTAATTTTGATTTTGAATAAAATGACATTAGTTTAATTGCGATTTTTTTTTAGTTGTAACTATTTTACACCATATCTCACTGAAATTTCAGTCAAAAAGACTTTTATTGATACTCATTTTAAAGGTCTTTTTATGATCTTTAAAAAATATGTTATGACTTTTTGTTGAAAAATGTACCCTTTTCCCGTTATTTGAGTTTAAGTACTTAATCACGTAAAATGAAAGATCTTCAAGCAGCTATAACTTGCCTTAGGTAGAACTTTAAGATTTTTATAATAGCTCAATTTCTTTGTTTTTTTATAGGCTTTATTTTTGTTCATTACACTTTTTTTGATAAAACGCATAATTACAGAGTTATGCGTAAAAACAATGGAAAAATGAGGTTTTTTTACGAAAAATCGCACTTTTCAATTGCAAATAATTTAAAAACTCTTAATCTGGCGAAAAAACTTGACATGACATTTTTTATTTTAAAGTTGCTTATCTATCGATTTCTGGGGGTATTTTGGGTAAAAAATTGCCCACCTCCGAGAAGGGGTGGCATCCACCCCAGGGGTGGTTAGTTGTGGTTGCGCACATCGGCACCATATAAATTTAGCTTTTCGACCATCCATCTACAATCTGTCAAAATTTCAAATAAATCGGTGCATATATAATAAATTCGGAGGTGAAATGCTCGACTGCCTGGACTAGTTAGTATTCTTAGTTGTGTGCATAAAATGTCAAATTAAGCTTCCCGAATGAATATAATTTTCTACAAATTTTAAAAGTTGTCTATTTTTGAAATAATTTTTTCTCAGTGTAGCCATTACTTGCCCATATTATTTTTTAAGCGTCTTAAGATACACTGTATTACTTTTCACCCATTAAGGTAGGAATAGAATGACACGATTTTTAACACAACAATAACTAACAACAGTAAAATTACAAACAATATTTTAAATTGACCTTTTACTAGTTAGAGTCGAACATTAGTCTAATTTACTCCAATGACAGGAAATTAAATACAAGCTCTTGTCCATTATACAGCAGGAATGTGGTTATCGGCTATCTCCATAGTTACAGGCCAACCACTCGGTCAACCGGCCCTTTCATATACTACATTTCTGAGATACCCCTCTCACTGCACTGTTTCAAAGGCTATTATTTTGACACAAAGGGCAATCATGCTAAGTAAATTGTAATATTGGATACTTGCTTTATTGAAAAAGAAAAAAATGTAAAGCTCAAATAAAATAAACGGTGTCTGGAAACTTTTTGATGCACTTTAATTTCAGTTTGCTTTAAATATAGCATCGTACAATAAACAGCTAATTATATAATAAATATTAGCATGTGTCATAAATATATACAATAGACATAATGACTGATTTGAAAAACTGTTCTATGATGTCATTTCCAGAAAATATATTATACTTGCAAAAAATATTAGTTTGGTAGAAAAACAACATGATTTAAATTTTTAGCTTTAAATTTCTGTCAAAATGCTTACCTGTGTCATGGTGTCACTCGTGACATCCCGTCTTTGCAAACAAAAAAACATTAGATGCGTAGTAAAAATTTTATTATTTTTAATTTTGTTTAGACAATAAATTTCAAACTGTATAAATGGTGTGTGGTCCCTCAATCTTATACACATAAAAAAACGATGCAAAAAAAGTGACTGAATCTTGCCCCACGAGGTCCAATACCTGTGTTTCAAATTCTCCACTCAATTTTTGTGAAGATCACTTTAATGGGAGTTTTTTCTTTATTTCATGGGAGTCTACAAAACAAATTTCAATACGATAACCTTTAAATTTATTTATCCTGAAATGCATATTTCTAAATAGTGCTTACATTTCGGTTTTTGGTCATATTATCCAACTATCGAGAATTAATGATTTAAAATGTACAGGGTGTTCAACTAAATCCATAATTTTAAATCATCGTTAAGTACTGCATTTAGATAAAAAGATTATATACCCTAAATTAGAGATTTTGTAATAATACACAATTTATGTTTTATAAAATTTTTTGTAGCTTTTATAGTTTTTGGGATATTGACGTATAAAATTTTCTTTGGTCTAAATTTTAGGTAAGGAACAATATATCGAGATACGGTTTTCGCGAGCTTGTTAAGGCATTATTTAGCTACTTTTGCATAAAGAAAAAATTTTACCAATGCATGTAATATTGTTGAGAAAATGAACCATTTCTGTCGGAATGTCGAAAAAAGCCCTCTAGCGGCGACGTGTGAAACTAACAAAACTTTAAATATTTTAGCATTTATAGCCCAAGAATAGCTCTTTTTAACTAGCTTAAGTTTGTTAAAATTGGCTCAGCCGTTTCGAAGATACGGGGTGTGTTTGTCGGAAACCTTTGAATACCCCCCACCACTTTATTTTTAGAGATATAGCAAATATTGTTAAACAAAAAAGGCTCAGATTATCCTCGACATTAAAGGTCAGTTATTTTTTTGTTAGGTTAATATCGCAAAATTTACAGAAACATCACTTTTTTAGATTCAAGAGTGCAGTTACGCCCCCTAGCGGCCATTTCAGAAACTTAAAAATAATTTCCAGCTATTTCTCTTGACCACTTTTATCAACAATATTTTTTCCCCAACGCTGTGCGATAAATATTTTCTGAGATACAGCCGGCCTCCTTTCTTAATTGTACACCCTGTACATATGAAAGTTTTGGCATTTCTAAATTCTGCTTAACGTAAGTCTTTGTTCCATGCAAGAAAATCTTCTAGCATCAACCAATCAACTATTGGAAAATTAGAGTTTTTTGCTTTGGTGATGATTTAGAATTATGGATTTTGGTTTTGATAACTTAAAACTAGGCAACTGATTGCTTGGAACCACCAGTGAAACAGTGAATTTTTGAAATACACCAACACAAGGTAGCGTTTACACAGACCATCTAATTCGCTTTGATTGGAATTTAAGTTATCATAGCGGACTTCTGTATTTTGAAGTTCTGTTTCATAAAAAATAAATATCAGTTTCAATATATTGTAAAAATAAACACGGTTTTTATTATCCAAAAATTCTATATACAAAATGTAAGTAATTTTTGAGACATTGCCATCAAGCAAAAAGCATTCTTACGTTCGGAATCATTTAATTAACTGAGTTTAACGACTGAAGATTGCATTATCAAACCAATATTTAATAAATATAGACATTTGTGACACGTATTTTTAAAGCACCAAGGGGAACTCTACAAAGGTCATATTCAATAAAGAAGCGTCATAAATATTTCGAGATACGCCGGCTCTTTTTAATTACTCTGGTAATAGAAAGTTTCGCATCTCTAAAATTAGAAGATCTTTGTCCATGATAGGAAATTTTAGCAAGTAGTTTGGAATTAAGTGCTGTCATAAGTAATTGTTTTCATATCCAGGAATAGGTCATTATCTGTTTTCCATCGCTTTGCAAACCAAAGGATTAATAGAAATTTCAGCTAAAACGAGCTTTTTGATAATGTCATTTATTGATTCAAAGATTTTAAACATAATAAATATCAGTTTTTCAAATTGTACACAAAAAACGGTTTTTTTTCAAAAATTCTATATACAAAATGTAAGTAATTTTTGAGATATTGCCATCAAGCAAAAGCATTCTTACGTTCGGATCATTTAATTAACTGAGTTTAACGACTGAAGATTGCATTATCAAACCCATATTTAATAAATATAGACATTTGTGACACGTATTTTTAAAGCACCAAGGGGAACTCTACAAAGGTCATATTATTCAATAAAGTTGTTATTTCTAAAAAAGAAATCTCTTTCGTCGACATAAAAAATAGCTCTACGTTGAAAAAAATCTGCTTTCAAACTCTCTATACAGAAGGATGACACACTACAGAGTTACGACGCATTTGTAGAACCATAACCAATATAAAATTCAATTTAACTTTATCTATTTAACTTTCATCAAAAACGAAAACACCAAAAGAAAAACAAAAATACAGGGACCAAAACTTTAATTAAATGCAACACCACCGATTATTTAACCAAAGAGGAAACAGTTCCGCGTTTGAAAATTTTAGCGGATTAATTATGTACCAAGTCAAACTTATTAAGCTTTAAAACTTAACCTACAAACTAGCCAAAAACTTGTTCATTAAGAAGTTTAAAAGCTTGAACTTGCCTTGTACTTCCAAAGAACTTCGGGTATTGAATATTGAAATAAATTTGACCAAAGTTTTTTAGATTTTGCACAAGTTATTAAATAAGCAGTCTTTGGCACAAAAGAAGGCTGCTAAAATTAATCGTTTAATAAAGTGAGTCTTTTAATTCACATTTTAAAATTTAAAAAATTATTGTTTTCATAATTTAAGAGCTTTCTAACAACTCTACATAATACAGTAATTGACTTATATATAGGGGACCGGGTGGGTCGTGCCCACCCTAGAATGATCTTGTGCCCACCCTAGGACAGGATGTGGGGTTACTTAATTAATAATATATAATTTATTTAATATTTGAGATATATTAAGCCTTTGATGTAATTGCGTGAAAACAATTTTAAAGTCCCAAATTTTAATACTCCAAAGTTGCAAGTTAGGCAGGTACCTTGGATATAGACTTTGTCGTCTACGTCTACGAGTTTCATATCCATATAATATAGTTATAATCCTTCGTTAATTAATACTATAAATGTAATTACTGGAAATAAAAAGTTTCACAAAAAAAAACATTAGTTTAGTTAACTACATTTCAAAAATTAATAATCCAATTACATCTAACCTCATTCTCCGAAACTAGTTTCCAAAGAAAATCGCTCGCGTGCGCTCATTAGTTAAAATACCCTTGTGCTGCATTTGACAGCATATCGACGGCCGGTATACAGGGTGTTCTACATGAAAAATTAATGATAGTATGCCTTATAAACTATGGTCCAAAAATGTTCCGTAACGAAAATACGGCGTGTTAAACTTTTAGGAACAAAATGAAAATTAATTAATATTTTTAAAACCCCTAGAGATATCTCAGTAATATTTAACACGTAGCTACAGTTGATGAAAGGCATATTTTTAATACAAAAACAATTTTCAGCTTTAACAGTGGCGTGCGTACGGGCACTGACTTTGATATTTTTGAAGAAAAAAATGTTACCCCAATGGTTTTTTTTCCAAATAAAAAATATTTTTGAATTCGCCGTTTAATTTAAAACATAAGAGCTTTCTTGAATTGTTTCCCTGCGATGCACCGTTTTTGAGAAAAAAATAAATACTTGCACATTATACGAAAAAATAAACAATGAACAACTTACACTTACAACATACAACATTAACAAAATATTACAACTAAAATTGAGTGATTATTACAAAAATTGTTGGAAATGGCTCCCTTCACTTAATATGCATGCTTCCGCCCTCCTTCTCATGGAATCGCGTACACGTTGAAATATTCCCGAAGTATTTTTTATTCTATTACATGCTGCAACTATTCTTTCTCTTAATTCCTCTACAGTGTTAACGTAGACTATCGGAACATCTTTAAGCAGCAAAGGCAGTTGTTCTTGAAGGAAATTGAGGTAAGATTGTCTGTTAAGTCGTCCCGGTAGAAAAAATGGGCCAATAAAGTGGTTACCAACAATTCCTGCCCATACGTTAATCGAAAATTAATGTTGGAAATGGGTTTCGGTTACGGCATGGGGATTTTCTTTAGCCCACAAATGATTGTCGTGGAAATTCTGTATGGAATTTCTTGAAAAATTAGCTTCGTCCGTGAACAAAATGTGTGTTTTAAATTGCGGATTTTGTGCAATATTATGCAGATATCACTGACAGAAGGTCACACGCCTTGGATAATCTGTGGGAAGTAATGCCTGTACTCTTAAATTATGGTAAGGATATAAAAAAATTATCAAAATTCTCCAGACGATTTGGTGGCAAATATTTAAGGTTCTAGCGATCATTAATTCCCAAATCTTAAAGTATCTGGAAAAACATAAGATCTTACATGATGGACAATATGGATTCCGTCACAGTAGATCCACAGCTGATCTTCTTTCCTTTGTCTCACACAACTGGAACAAGTCATTTTTTGGGAACAAACTTCAGCTTCTTACGGTCTGCCACCTTAAAAATTGCTCTTGGCTTCCAGCTTTCCCTTTCCTTTTTAATCGACGTATATCAGTTAGTGTAGATGGTCATTCCTCCAGCTTCTACCAAATAAATGCTGGGGTGCCCCAGGGCTCAGTGCTGGCACCCACGCTGTTTCTTCTACACATTAACGATCTTCTCTCTTCCACAATCAATCCCATTCATAGTTTTGCTGACGATAGTACCTCCACTCTAGTATTCAATTTCTTAAGCCACCGTGTAATTCTGATTTTGAAAACAAGCGCAGGTCAATGCAGATATCTCTTTCACAAGACCTCAAACTTATCTTGGATTGGGGCGCCAAAATCGTGTTCAGTTTAATGCCTCAAAAACATGTCATGTTCGCTGTCGCGAAAAAAGTCTGCAGAAAGCTCATCCCTTACATATGAGCGGCCAAATTCTGCAGAACAAAGAGTCGTTTAATCTAGTCGGCGTTACTTTTGAGAATAACTCAACTGGCACAAACACATTTCATCCATAGCTTCGGCAGCTTCAAAAAAGATTGGATTCCTCTTTCGAGCCAGAAAATATTTCTCTTCTTCCAATCTGTACACTCTGTATGTATCCCAAATCAGACCCTCTTTGGAATATTGTTCTCATGTCTGGGGAATGGCGTTCCCTACAACACTTAGTCTTCTGGACTCCATTCAAAAAAGAGCTGTTCGTCTTATTATTGATTCAACGCTCACAGAGAGGCTTCCTCTTCTTGCCCATCGTCGAGCTGTAGGGGATCTGTCGCTCTTCTATAGGTATTTTCACGGCTTCTTCTCAGAGGAATTGGCCAGTATTATTCCTTCTCTGGCAGCTCCCAACAGAGCAACACGTAGTGCAACTTTTATGCATCCTTTTACAGTTCAGTTAGAGAGGCCCCGAACTTCTCGCTTTCTTCGTTCCTTTATTCCTAGAGTGTCAAGACTATGGAACCTGCTGCCCGCAGAAGTTTTTCCTTCTCCTCCCAATCTCCAAAAATTTAAGTCCCGTGTGAACAAACTCCCTCTCACCACACTGAAGACACCCACGGTACGTTAGTACTTAGGCATCAGCCTTCGTGGACTGTCCCAAGATAAAAAAAAATTCTTCGTACTCGTTTTAGGATGTTCTTCAACTTCGTGCAGCACCGCTCCCTCAATTTCAGGTGTTCTCACATTTTTAGGTCTACCTTCAGATGTACCTCTTCGAACACTACCAGTTTCAACAAGACGACGATGAATATTAGAAAAGGTTCTACTATCTTGCAAAGCATGATTGGTATATCTCTGGTGATAAATACGTCTGGCTTGCTCTCCATTACCGTCGGCGAGGGCATATACATAATGCATTTCAGCCATTTTTGCATTTGAATAATTCACCATTTTTAACAAGATTGTAAAAATAAAATAAATAATTTACAGTACACAACTTTAACGACAGATAATTACTAGAAAATGTCAAATGTAGAAAGCAAGTGACATATTCCATGGCAACTAGATTCATTGCAAAATTTTGTTCTTGATTAATTTTCCTAGAAATAAAACAGTTTTTATTTTTTTTCTCAAAAACGGTGCATCACAGGAAAACAATTCAAGAGAGCTCTTATGTTTCAAAATAAACGGTGAATTCAAAAAAAAAATATTTGGAAAAAAACCATTGGCGTACCATTTTTTTCTTCAAAAATATCGAAGTCAGTGCCCGTACGCACGCCACTGTTAAAGCTGAAAATTGTTTTTGTATTGAAAAATATGCCTTTTTATCAAATGTAGCTACGTTTTAAATATCACTGAGGTATCTCTAGGAGTTTCGAAAATATTCATTAATTTCCATTTTTTTCCTAAAAGTTTAACACCCCGTATTTTCGTAACAGAACATTTTTGGACCATAGTTTATAAGGCATACTATCATTAATTTTTCATGTAGATTCATACCCTTAAATATTGGCATACCATTAAGGAACACCCTGTATAATAACTAGCCACGCACATTGACAAATATACTGCGAGTATTTTTGGTCCTTAGAGATTCGACTGATGAAATTATCTTATAGCTCAAAACTTTAACTAACTATCTCTTTTTTCAGTTTTTTTAAGGTAATGGAAAAATCCAATAGATCTTAAATCTTAAGGTATTTAAAAAACACAAAATCTTACATGATAGACAATGGGGATCCCGTTACAAGAGATCCACAGCAGATTTTCTTTCCTTTATCTCACACAACTGGAACAAGTCCCTTGAGTTTCTTCGTGAATCCCAGATCGTTGCTCTTGACATATCCGAAGCTATTGACCAGGTCTGACTTTATGCGCTTTTTAACAAACTTTCTTTCTATTGTCTTTCACCTTAGCTTTGTTCTTGGCGCTCCAGTTTCTTTTTTAATCGATGAATATCAGTATTTAATGTATATGGTAACTCTTCCAACTTTTACCAAGTTAATCCTAAAGTGCCCCAGGGCCCAGTACTGGCACCAACTCAACTTTCTTTCACAATTTAGCCCACCCATATTCCCAAGCCAGTTCCTAAGAGTGGTTTGAAAAAGAAGCACAGGTAATGCGAATAACTCTTTCACAGGTTCTTAAACTAATATTGGATTTGGGCCCAAAAATCCTGTCCAGTTTATTGTCTCCAAAGACAATCATATTTTGTGTGGCGGAAAAGTCTACCAAAGGCTTACCCTTTACATATATTTTTTTCAAAAATAACTTGTTTTTTATTTATTGGATAAAGACTAAAGCTGTAGATGCATTATTTATTGGATTTATTCCAAGTTAGAGACTAAAGCTATAGATCCAAAATAATGAATGTGTATAAGTAACCATAAATATACAGTAAAATAAAGATAAATAGCATGTTGTAGCTTAAAATTTAAAGCTAAATAAAGACAATTTTTCTGAGTATAAATATTTGTTCTATTTAACCTTTTTACCCTTTCAATACTCAACAAATATCATTTAAAAAATAAGGAGAGTTATTTCTGCTAAACAGGCAGTTAGTTTATCAAGATAGCAAACCCTTGGCGATGGCGACGCAATAATCTTTTTAATTAGTTAAATATCAGGAAACAAGGTATATAAAGTACTTGATAAATCACACTTGTTCGTGATTAGGAGGCATTAAAAAGAAAATTTGCCTATATATGATTATTAGATATTATCGGGAAACATCGTTTGCCCAGGTGGAGGTTTTTTTGTTCGCTTTTAATAGACACTTTATCTATGTATTCATCGTAATAAAAATTAACCTAGTTTTTTATTTCTTATTTATCAAGCCGATGTTATACTTTTAGTTATAAATAGCCACAAAGCAAATAGATTTTTTTTTGTATAAAAGATGATAACACATACCCTTCTACAGTAATTACATAAAGAACAATGCTAAGTCCCAGTTGTAATCTCACATTTTTTTAATTAGATTTAAAAGTTGGTATAGCGCGGCTCAAACATTTACTTAAAGAATTTCATAACTTAGTTTATAACCAACATTTTACTGAGGCAAAGCAAAGATTAAACCTTTTTATTTTTATGTTTAAAACGAAATTTAAAAACAATTTATTTATAACCAATGTTCTATCATCTATGTCATTGTATTGTTACAATTTTTGGTAATAAAGGTAATAATATTGCGCTACTTATATTTAAGAATTATGAAGTTGGTCGTAATAAAAAAAATATAAAACATAGATAACTAAAAGGAAAACTGCACGTGTGCAACCTGTCCCCAAAAAAGGATGCAAAACTTTCCCTTCTAACTATAGAACTATATCTTTCCTTTCTGTTGTTTGCAAAGTAATGAAAAAATTAATTTATACTCAAATCTTAAAGTATCTGTAAAAACACAAGATTTTACATGATAGGCAGTATGGATTCCGTCACCGAAGATCCACAGCTGATCTTCTTTCCTTTGTTTCACACAACTGGAATAAGTCCCTTGAGTTTTTGGTGAATCCCAGATCGTTGCTCTTGACATATCCAAAGCTTTCGATCAGGTCTGGCATGATGGGCTTCTTAACAAACTTCCTGCTTACGGTCTTCCACCTAAGCTTTGCTCTTGGCTCTCCAGTTTCCTTTCTAATCGACGTATATCAGTTACCGTAGATGGTTATTCTTCCAGCTTCTACCAAATTGATTCTGGGGTGCCCTAGAGCTCAGTGCTGGCACCCTCGCTATTTTTTCTCTACACATTAACGATCTTCTCTCTTCCACAATCAATCCCATTCATAGTTTTTCTGAAGGTAGTACCCTCCACACTAGTATTCAATGCAGATATCTCTTTCACAAGACCTTAAACTTATCTTGGTTGGTAAATTGCTTTTCCTCGAAAACACAGTCATATTCGTCGTCGCGAAAAAAGTCTGCCAATGCTCATCCGTTACATATGAGCGGCCAAGTTCTGCAGACAAAGAGTTGTTTAATCTCGTCGGTGTTACTTTTAAGAATAACCTCAACTGGCACAAACACATTACATCCATAGCCTCAACAGCTTACAAAAAACTTGGATTTCTCTTTCAAGCCAGAAAGTATTTCTCCTCTTCCAATCTGTATACTCTGTATGTGTCTCAAATCAGATCCTCTTTAAAATATTGTTCTCATGTCTGGGGAATGGCGTCCCCTACAACACTCGGCATTCTGGACTCCATTTAAAGAAGAGCCGTTTGTCTTATTAATGATCCCAGGCTTACAGAAAGGCTTTCTCTTCTTGCCCACCGTCCAGCTGTAGGGGTTCTGTTGCTCTTCTGTAGGTATTTTCACGGCTTCTGCTCAGAGGAGTTGGCCAGTATAATTTCTTCCCTGGCAGCTCCCAACAGAGCGACACGTAGTGTAACTTTTATGTATCATTTTACAGTTCAGTTAGAGAGGCCCCGAACTTCCCGCTATCTTCGTTCCTTCATCCCTAGAGTGTCAACACTATGGAACCTGCTGCCCGCAGAGGTTTTTCCTTCTCCTTCCAATCTCCAAATATTTAAGTCCTGTGTGAACAAACTCCCTCTCACCATACTTAAGACACCCACGGTACGTTAGTACTTAGGCCTCAGCCTTTGCGGACTGTCCCAAGATTAAAAAAAAAATCTCATCAGCATTAGCAAATGCAATCTGCTTAGCAATTATTTTAGTTATATGTATATGTTGCGCGCAAAGCCCGATAACGGCCAATTGACGGAAAAAGTGGCCAAAGCCCGGTCTGGTCGACAGCATTTTGCCAATGTCCGAAATATCGCTTTCCGGCCGTTTAACGTAGACCATAACGCGTTCTGGACCTTTTGCAATTGCCAGAATGCGTCTAGCATAAAACAAGCCGTCCAAAAACAGATTTTGTGTGTTTCAAAATAAAAAGCCGCTTTGCTTACCAGAACTAACCATGACCGACTAGAACTTAGGGCTTTTGAATTTGTCTTAATTATTTGTAGAAGTTATAAACAAATTTTTAACAACGTATTAGAAAAAAACCCGGAGAATATATAATTACACTTTTAAAAAAATTATAACTTCTAACATTTCAACAATTATAAAAATTTTGTTACTAACTTCTATGTAGGGATAATTTAGACAAATTCAAAAGCCCTAAGTTCTAGTCGGTTATGGTTAGTTCTGGTTAGCAAAGCGGCTTTTTATTTTAAAACACGCATTCTGGTCTACCTTAAACGGCCGAAAAGCGATATTTCGGACATTGGCAAAATGCTGTCGACCAGAACGGGCTTCGGCCACTTTTTCCGTCCATTGGCCGTTTTCGGGCTTTGCGCCCAACTATATATTTTTTTACTGGTTAAACCCACTTATTTAAGCGTTCCGTATTTTTTGCGATGCATATTTTGTGTTACATTATAAACCAGATATTATTATAAATAATGATAACAATTAATAAAATGTGATGGAAAAGCGGCATTACAACGCGAATAAATTGAGGATTATATAATGTATGTGTTTAATATTCATAGAGTTGCAATACTGACGCAACGTGAATAATTAATAAAAATATGTAATTGCTAGAAGCAGCATATTATTTTATGGTAAAGGTTGGTTTAAGTGGTTAACTATTAAGCCGATTTTCTAAAATATATTTGGTAAATTTACAGAATGTACACCGACAGGGTTTTTATTAAACAAATATTTTTTTATAGCAAGATATCAAAGCATTAACAAGACGAGAGTTCGGTACAATCACTTGCCAAATTAGGAACAATACTTTTCTACTTTCGAATACTTTTTCTCAGCGTTTATTAAGATATGATTATAGAAATACACGAATATTTAGTAAAATTAAAAATCCAAAGTAAATAATTAAGATTTTAACTGATTATACAAGAAAAAACTGTTAATAATTATTATTAACAATATTAATGTTAAAAGTACAATTAGTTGCATGTTGAAGGTTTATGGCCGATTTCAAATGATTTTTTAGGAACGTCGATGATGGTTCGCTGCTCGATGTTAAGACGAAATCTTGTGTTTTAGCTGATTGAACAGCGTCTGTGAAACAGGACATTTCATACGGCTTCTTGAGAGTTTTTGGCTTGTTGCAATTTAATTTTTTTTTACTTAACCCCTTTTTGTAGCCTGATGATTCTTCAATGTATCCCTCGACTACCGTTGTCGATTTCCAACCGCCTAACCGCTTTATATCTATGAGTCCTTTTCCAGAATTTGCAAGTAACGTTGCAGAAGATCGCCGGAAGCTGTGGCCGGTATATAGCTCTGGATTCGCCAAAAATGTTGTATCTCAGAAGGCATCTTCCCAAATATATTGATCCCAACGCATTATTGTGTGCAAATTCCCCTTTTAAAATATACGAAAAACCGTTGATGTGTTGTCGGTGGCCGTAATGCTGTATACTTCCGATATAAGAACAAATACTTTCCGTCGTTGATCTCTTCAGACAGGACGAAAGTACGTGAGGTATAGTTTTTTGCGTCTGGAATCTTCACAACAATTAGGTTGCCTTTGTCCTCGATGTCGGATGTTTTTATTTTTGCGAGTTCTTTTCGTCTGCAGGCGCCAGCAAGTCCGAAAATGGTCGCAATTTTTATCAAAAGATATATTTCATCAGGTGCTTTATTAATAAATGTTGATATTTCTTCTTTGGAAAAAATCCTTGACTTTTTTGGCCGAAAGCCTACATTTTGTTTCTTAATAAATGCTGCTAACTTATAAAACTTGCCGATATCTACATTTTTCTTGATCTTTAAAACGCTTTTCAGCATGGAGTGTTTCGACCATAAAGTATTTGGACTGAATTCCTTGCTTAATTTGAGAAAATAGGCTAAAAGTACCTCCTCTTTCAAAGTTCTAACGCCTTTTTCTTCACACCATGTTTCAAATGAATTATACTGTTTCTCGTACTTTTCTTTTGATTTTGCCGGCAGGAGCTCTAAGTTGGCCAAACTTGCGGCTTTTAAAACATCGTCTGGTAATTCTTCCTCCATTCTTAGAAACTTATTTTAAACTTTTTACCGAATTTTCTGATGCTTCCGTGACATTAGAAAATGTTTGTACTTGGTTGCTGCAGCAACAAGAAAAATTCTTTGATTTTTTATTGTTTAGCATGGTGTCTATGAAATACATGGTGCATGGAAAAACATTAAAATGATAATAAAGAAAATTGATATGGGATATTAGAAACCTTTTTTTATTATTTCATCCGGAAGTTATTAATACATTAAAAAATCCACCATAAATACGGCAAATACGCAGAACGAAAATGCGTTCGCAAAGAGTTTCCGTGCGAAAGTTAAACTTTATATTGCGTGCACAAGAAGTACTTGACGCAATAAAAAATATTTATTATTTGCCTAAAAAATATGTTTATCTAGATAAAATAATGTTTTAAATATCTTAGAAATTTAAAGATGTTTACATGACCCAGTTTGGTCTGAGCCATCAATTACCCTAAAAAACACTAAAACGACAAACGAGGAGGCATGTGTTATAGTTTGTAGTTAGAATTATTATTTCCCCTCAAAAGTTTTTTTTTAATTATTTGATTGTAATAAAAACACTAAATAAAACAGTTTTTGTCTAATAGGATGTTTTACTTGACCAATGACTATTTTATAATTATTTCGGAAAACAATAAGTGCTGTTTTCAAAGAAGGTTTTCTCCGATTATGAAAAAAAATGATTATTAAACGGACATACTGGTCCTGAAAATAGCTACTATTTTTAATAATTACTCTTTATTTAATTTTATTTATAGTTTAAAAACGGTAAAAGACTTGTCTCTAAAAAGTTAACACAATTTAAAAAGTTATTTTAAAGATATTTCTAGTTATTAGTTAATTTATCAAGGTTAATTTTACCTGAACACTTTTAAATTTTAAATATTTAATTAATATTTTTTAACTTCTATGACAGCCCACCAAGTTTTATATAAAGCTCATTACCGTAGGTGAAGGGTTTAAAGATTTTAGCAACATGGTAGTACCACCACCGACGTTATATGTATAACCACTATATCTAAACTGCCGCCATTACCATTTGCTAATGTCATTCAGACGGGACCTACAGTTTAAGGTGTATATATGTCGCACCCATTGGCGTAGTTGTCCATTTCGTGAACTGGATGTCCAGTTCGTGAAGTGGAACCAGATAGTGTAATAATATTTGATTTCACTATCTGGACAATTTTTATGTCCAGTTCAAGAAATGAATATGTAATTTTTCCACTTAGAGAAGCGAGACTATATTTCACCATCTGGACAAAAAAATTATCCAGTTCATGTACTGTATATTTGGCATTTGTCCACTTAGTACAACAATCAGTCGTCGGTGTTTTGAATGGCAAATATCAAAGATAATTTTATACGCGTCTTGATCAGCATTACACGGAAAATCTAACCACAACTAACTACAACTAACATCAACTTACCACATCTAACCAAATTTATTTATTTATTCGTATGGCATACATGCAATATAACAAAAGGGAAAAATTGTCCCAATACTAATATCTATCTAAATACTAATATCTATGTTACCAATCCATTCCAGTGCTGACTCTTCCGCTCTCATAAAGTCGACCCAGGCACCCTGGTATGATCGCAAACCACACTCCTTTCTGATATGTCTAATGGTCTGGTTTGGAGCACCGCAATCGCATTCCGGTGACTAAGCTATGCCCCATTTGTAAAGTGAGTCGGAGCATCGTCCATGTCCAGTGCGTATTCTGTTTAACCGGACCCATTGTTTTCTATTCAGCTCAGCACCTGTGGTGTCGCAATCATAGCCCTCAAACCATAGTCGTTCTTGAGGATTCTCAATCCGTTGACAGTTCTGTTCCCATAAACTTTTTATTGTGGTGTTATTCGAATCCAGCTGTTCGGCATTTAACATTGGTGGATTTCTAGAGCGTAGTCTGTTCCGGCGAAGGCGAGGTATATCTTCATAAATGGGCGGCTCCGGGTTTCCTTGAATATTACGGAACTCCCTGAGTAGTGCCTCTGTTCTGCGGATTTGGGGCGGGAGGATGTTACTTAGCAGGGGAAGCCAGTATAAGGGTGTGGGTCTGATCGTTCCTGTAATCAGGCGCATAGTGTGGTTTAGTTGGGTATCAATCAGATTGACATGGCAGCTGTTCATCCACACTGGAGCACAGTACTCAGCAGCAGAGAAAACCAATGCCAGGGACGAAGTACGCAATGTATTCGCCCTCGCTCCCCAGGTCGTCCCACACAGCTTCTGTATTATATTATTGCGTGTTTTTATTTTGGCGGCAGTATTTTCCAGATGTTTTCTGTATGACAGGGTACGGTCAAGGGTAACCCCTAAGTATTTAGGGTATCTGTTATGGCGGAGAATGTTACCATTAAACTCTACTTGGAGCTCCACATTTGCTTGTTTAATATTAAGATGGAATGCACATACTTTAGTTTTGCTAGCACTGTGTGTGTGTGTTAGCGTGGCCAAATCCTCTGTGAGACAGGTCTCTGTCTGGTCGAGTTATTTGGCTCTAAAAGCAAGGGCAATGTCATCTGCGTAGCAAAATTTAGTTGACCTGGTTTTTTTTCCAAAAATGTTGGGTCATTGCATTGTATTACAGTAAATAGATAAATGTCAGATATACAGTACAGAAACTGAATGATTTTTGTGTCCAGATGCTGTAATACCGTCTCGTTTTCCCAAGGGGAAAAATGGTATAACCATTTCATAAACTTGAAAAAAATATTGTCCAGATGGTGAAATGAAATATTAATACACTATCTGGTTTCACTTCAGAAACTGGACATTCAGCTTATGAAATGGACAATTACGCCATATAGTTGAATAAAAATTTGGAAGCACAAGAGAAGTGTCATATAATTAACAATTATGAAAATCATCATTGTATAATATTTGTATTTACTGCTTACCCTTATACCCTTAATTTTTTCTGCCCTAGTAAAAATAACACTTTTATTTTCTTTTTAGATGAACCGCCCTATCCAAGTTAAGCCAGCGGATAGTGAAAACCGCGGTGGTAAGTTATATATTTGTGTTTATGTTTATTTCAATGGATAAATATTAATTTAATTTGATGTATATTATGTTGTTATTATACAGTAGCCATACAAAGTCAGTTTGTAAATCTTTTTAATTGTATACTTAAAGATATGGAAATAGTTTCCACTAAATATAAATGTCATTAAAATGAAATGCTGTAAATGTGCAATGTAAATATTTAGAATTACTTATTTAGATACGTTTTATACTATTCAAAGTAAATATATGGACTTTGATTTTGTTAAATTTTTAAATTTATTTAATGTTATTCTTTTAGTTCTTTAGTATTTTTTATAACAAAGCTTCTGCTTAAATAATGATAATAGATTAACACTTTATTAAAAATAATTTCACACATTCTCTTCCCTAGCTCTTACAAGTTTAACCTGGTTAAAATAAGCAGGTGGTAATAGAAAAGCACCTGTTAAAAAAAATGTTATTTTTATGTTTAATACAATTTTGCAGAGTATTTATTGGTTACGAATATTGCGTTGCACAGGCTAAAAACAAATGACTAGGTAAGGCTATAGTAACAAATTGCTTAAAACATTAAAACTTTTGGTTTTAAAAACATTCTGAAAGTCTGCATATATGATTAAAAATAATATTTAAAAATAAATAGAAAAAGATTTATTAGAATAACCTTATATTAAAATTTGGATTTTTTACAATCGTTATCAACTCGAAAAATTTATTTTACAGATTTTGACACAGAAAAAAGCGCAAAAACAGGCTCATTTAACCGGTTTTATAATAACGGGGATGGTACCGGTAAGCATCGACGTAGTTAGAAAAATTTCCACAATGATTAAACAATATTTGACTGAATTTAAAGTTTTCACTTGGAAAAGTATTTAGTAGATTTTAAGTATTATTAGTTTTATGATTTTATGTTATTAAACATGTATTTTTTGTTTGTTTTTTTTTGTTATGGGTTTTACCATTATTTTTAATAAAATATGTAGTAATCACACAAATATAGTAACATATTACATATTACATGTGGATGTGGAATAATACTTTTTATTTGCTTTAATATATATTTCAAAATAATTTCTGCTATTTTTCATTTCGTGCCAACCAAATGGTAAACAATTTTACCATTATTTAAGTAAAAATCTATAAAAAAATTCTAAAAATCTGCAATAGTTATAATATTTATATAGATTATTTTTTAATAATATGAGTTTTTATTTATTTTTTTAATTATTTTGGTTTTTGTGCTAAATATATTTTATGGTTTTTGTTGTTTTTTCTTTTTCTATTAAATTGCACAGAAATTTTGCTACTAAATAAATCACTAAGGTATTTTTCAAGGACAGAAATAAAACTACAAAATATACTAAAAACAGGTTTATATTGAGTTTATATATTTTTAAAAAAGTCCGTGTTGCAGACTATAAAATTAAAAAAAAAATGATTCAAAAGAATAAAATAACTTGCAATTTTAGTTTTCTAAGCTTTTTACTGGTGACATTTCACTCAATGCTAAAGTTTATTTTTTTAAACAGTTACTACCCAAAAGTCGTTATTAAAACTGTGAAGAAAGTACATGCTATTGGAGCATATTATGGTTAAAAACATCACTTTTCACATAATCATATTTAAAAAAGGAATAATATAAAATATATTGTATGTTCTAAAAAAGCGTTTTAGCATTAAAAGACGCATAAAATAATTAAAAATGTTATTTACCCCTAAAAGACATTTAAATTTTACAAAACTGTATTTTTTCTATATTTTGTAATTTGACAGCTATCCAGGAAAAGTACTTTATTGACCTTTTATGTTAAGATGAAAAATTAAACAATTACAATTTGTTTTGTTAGTATAAAGAATACATAATATACAAAATTATTCTCCTCAATAGCCTGCATGCCTTTGCGATAAGATTTGTTTATTTCGCAAAATAATTGATTTATAAAAGAGAAATATTTTATCCTGCGTCCGCTTTATTTAATATAACATATAATTAAACTATTTTAATTATTTTTAGCTTTAAGAATAATAAAAACAATTTATATTTATGCACAACTCTAAAAATAAAAAGAAGATAATTACTAAAATAGTAAGAAACATGACGTTTAATACATTATTATGTTTATAAGTAAAACATAACAGAAAAAGGTATTTTTTCCTCGTATATTTTTATTAAAATAAATATTATATTCATTTTTGTTTAAATATATTTAAACATTTTAACGATTTTTTTTAATTTAGAATCAAAATAGATTATAACTTTTACTTCTTTTTATTTGGATTAATTTAACCTCTGACATTATAATATTACTAATTAACTTTTTATTTAAAAACTTTAGAATTATAAGATTCTACAAAAGTTATAGCAAAAACGTCTTTGCAAGTACTGTAATCAAGTTTAATACAAATTATAGAAATATTTATACAATTATATATGTGTATTTACAAAAAAAAAAATTACCAAGTAAGTTTCAAGAAATATTATTGAAAAGAGTTGTGTAAGTAAATTAAATTTATATTAGATTTTTAAGTTTTATAAGAAGATTATTTAAATTGACACCTTGACTACTACTAAAATAAATTTAAAATAACCCCTCTCAGAAAGCTCATTTAACACTACCCCAGTTTTTCTTATAGATGAAAATATTCCCTGGATGGTGATTGACAACCGCTTATCAAAAAGTTAGGGTAGTTCTGGATATAAGAAGGGTGCTTACCAGAACGTAAAAATGAACTCTCCTAAGAATAATATGTATGCGCAAGAAGATTGGAAATCTGAGTGACTTCTCTGACAGTCACTTTAAAGGATAAAATCTTAATAAATATGTGATATTATAATACGTGTTACCATACATTTCCTGTGGTTTGAAAAAAACGTAAATTATAAATTTATATTCTGACAGATTTTTAAATATGGCAATTGATGGTAAAATCCAATATCAGAAAATTCCTCTTAGGTTTTATTAATAAAAAATTATTTTACTTAATTTTTTATTTTTTTCTATAATTGTCTCCATATTATCCTTTTAAAATATGAGTAATTATCCACAATCACTTTTCTAGCTTTCACCACATTAATACTAAACCCTATGGTTTTATACTGTCATACAGCATTTTTTTTGCCTCTTATTTCGTTTATAATTTGGATAGCGATTAAACTCTTTATTCTAATGTTCAGTTTTTTAAGCCAGTCTTCATACCTGATTTGGAAATCAAATAGAGAAGACTGCCTTTTTCTCTTTGAGGGTTTGTCATCTAATACTGGATTAGATATCCAAAAATCCTGTTCGGTTAGTGAGCAGACATAAATTATCATTATCCACTGATATACATCCCTTTACAGTTTACCAAAGAAACCTCAAACTTCCCTTTTTGTCCGTTTCGTTGTTTCTAGACTGTTAAGGCAGTGCAAGTCTCTACCTGAAGACGTATTTCCCTTTATTTTAAGTCTTCAAATTTTTAGGATTTTTGTGATTAAACTGCTTCTTACCACAGTTTAGACACCTATGGTACGTAAGCTTCAGGTCTTTGTCAAATGTCAAAAATAACCAGTTTAAAACGCATCAGAATCAAAAATGTTTCTGGTATTAAGAAACAATAATTATGAAATTAAAAATATGCTATCTTTTGGTAAAATAGAGTACGTTTTTCTACATATTTAGTCATTAACCAAACAACAACGTTTTACAATTTAACAATTTAAAACCGAGTGACGACTAGATATCGTGTAAGCAGCGTACCAAATACACACTGAAAACACTTATGTCTCTCAATTCATCTCGGCTTGATTAATGTAAATACCTGCATTCACTGATTGTCGTTTACATTCCTTTTCTTACGTTAGACACGAATTTGTATGCCTATCTTTAAACGCATTGAAAGCATCAAATGACTTACTTTAGCTTAAAGGGGATATTATTTATGAACTGCAGATATAAATGGTCACGTTGTTAAAGACTATATTATATTAAAATCTACTTGCCCTTTAAATTTATATTTATTTTTAATTTTGCCATTACTTTATATAAGGTCTAACAAAAATATTGTGACACACTTTAAATAAAAAATGTATTTGAAACCTTAAGCAATGGCGTCATTCTTCACAAAATATCCACAGCAGATCTAATTTAACTTGTTTTGCATACCTGGTACTGAGTTCTTTGGTGAATTCCAGGTTGTTGCTTTTAACATAATAAAGTGTTTTGACCAGGTCTGGCATTATGTGTAGGTGTTCTAATAAAATCTTTTTTTTCTACGGCCTTTCACCAAAACCTTATGCTTGGCTCTTTAGACTTATATTCGTTATTAAAGACTGTCACTATTTTAGCTTTTACCAGATTATTGCTTGGGTATCCCCAGGTTGAATTACATCAGTTCTGTTTCTTCTTTACGTCAACTATTATCTTGTGTCCACTATTAATTGATTACATTTTTATTGTACTTTTAAAGGTCTTTTTATTAAAATAAAATAATTATTTAATATAATAATTTACCATAATTAAAACTTTATTTTGTGGGTTGTTCTTCTTCGTCTTCCCTGGGAGCCTACTAGGTTTACTACCGAAAGCAGCGCAGCCTCTTGAGCTTTTTGTGGCTAATATTTCATTATGTTTTCTACCAATCCTCCCATAAGTCTTGTTCCTTCTACGAGTCTGTGTAACCACGAGACTGATTGGTTGATATATTCCTGTGGGCTCATTTTCGGTTGCCCAAATGTTGCCTGTCTTTTGTGATTTAACGCTATGGTAGGTTGCCTCTTTCCCCTCGTCGCACATTCTGGAACTTGGATCCCCATTATTTGAGCTTAACTTGTGCAGGTGTCTTCATAGGTTATCGTGCCTTGTTAGCAGCCCTACTGTTATGCGAAGTCTTTTCCTACTTTGTCTGAGTAATTCTTTCTTCGTTCTTTTGAATGGGCCCCTTATGTAGCTTTTTCTATGTCTTATTCTACTGAGGCTTCCCCAGTATTCCTTGTGTGTGTTTTGGAACCATTTTCTGGTTTGCCCTCGTACTGTGGCTTTTGGTCACTGTAAGGACAGGTTCTGGTCCAAAGTATGGTGTGGATGATCCCTGTCTTGCCAGCTCATCCTCTTTTTCGTTGCCTTCTATTTCAAAGTCCTGATAACACCAGGAGAGTAAGCCCTGTTTTTCCAGAGCTTCCAGTTTTTTTGACATTCCCATATCAGCTTGGACGTTACCTTGGAGTTTACAAGTGCTCCTACTGACGCCTGGCTGTTTGTTATTATGCAGATCCGCTTATTTTTATAAGCCCTTCTGTTATTTTCTTTTGCACAGTACAGTAAAGCATAAATTTATGTTTAAAATACAGAACTGTGTGTTTCTAGTGGAATGGAGAATGGTGAATTCCTCATTTCACTGTACACGCCCGCTCCAATTCCCTGCTCAGTTTTGGAACCAGATGATGTCTACAACCGTGCTGGGAAGATCGGGTTGCTGCCACTCACTTCGATCTTTAATTTTTACCTCGAAGTTTTTGTTGAATGAGTATTGGAGAATCATCTGGTCTGTTCTCTCGTCCAGGATGTTGCCGCCAACCTGACTTTTTATGTCGTTATGTCCCAACCTAGCGTAGACACCAGTTGGTTTTTGTTACAGTCGAAAATAGCCCATTCTTGCCTCTCCCATCACTATTATATATAAACTAGATTTTATATATGAGTCGTATAGATGCAAAACCCGCCAAGAAACTTTTAACCGATTTTGAGATAATCGAGGAAAATGTTCAGTGAAAAAAGTATTTAAATTATCAGGTACCTTTTAATTTTATAATACACTAGGGTAGTTTCTTAACAAAAAAGGTATGATTCAAAAATCTAAACCGGTCGGGTGAATTATTATTCAATATTCAAAATTTGACTTGAAGGATTTTGCATTTGATTTTTAAGAAATTTGAGATACATTTTTAATATGAAACTATTATTACGCATGTAACAAAAAAATTTAATCATAATATTACGATCATTAAAAAAATAATAATAAGAAACTTGAATTTAAAAGAAAAACCCATTTTGTAACCTTTTTCATTACTCTAAATCCTTAAATTAAGGTACACTCCAAGACTGTCATTATTTTGGCAACAAGCAGTATCATTATTATTTTGAAGCGGCATTTGCATAGCTACTGTTTCTCCCTCAAACAATTCTTTGTTTCTTTGTAGAATTCTAAATTTGGCAACTCTCTCCACTCATCCCCATAATGTTTCCTTAACAAATTCGGTACAGATGTAGCTTTTTGCGAATTTAAAGATCTACCGGCTGACATAGTATCAGGATTTAGCATAAGTACTGTACTACAACGTTTAATAATGCCTTTTGCAACTCCACAATCGTTTATGTAATTAACTTTGCCACAAATTGTAACATTATTTTCTGTCTTTCCTAAAATAAATCTTTTGGCACAATTAAATTGAAAATTAATAAGTTTGACATAATTTAGTTTGCAGTAAATCCATTATGCACTTTAAACAATTAAAAATGCAAATACTTGCGCACCACTAAACAAAATCTGACTTGGCGGAATATGTATTTGAATGACTGGTGCAGTTGGCGGGTTTTGAACTTAACCGTAAATTTAGAAGCGTAATAAATAATGTCTTTGGCGTGTTTTAACAAGACATGACCTTTCAGATAGATGGAAAACGCTTTAAATTGTCGTTAATTGGTTATAACTTATTTATGGTATTTTTGTGACTTGGCGGGTTTTGCATCTATACGACATCTGTATATATATATATATATATATATATATATATATATATATATATATATATATATATATATATATATATATATATATATATATATATATATATATATATATATATATATATATATATATATATATAAATATATATATATATATATATATATATATATATATATATATATATATATATATATATATATATATTTATATATTTATATATATATTATATATATATATATATATATATATATATATATATATATATATTTTATATATATATATATATATATATATATATATATATAATATATATATATATATATATATATATATATATATATATATATATATATATATATATATATATATATATATATATATATATATATATATATATATATATATATATATAAATATATATATTTTAAAAACGTTAACACATCTGCTTACTTAAAAAAATTATTCCTATTCAGAACTATATAGTATAAAGAATATGGAAACGTTGCTTTATCTAACTTTTTTTTTTGGTTAGCTACTAAAAAATTAGTTTTATACTAAAATAAACATAATTTTTTGTTAATACAGATTTTTTTATTTTAAAAATTTCTTGCAGCTTTATTTATGAATTGGAAAATATTTCAAAAAATAGTGGTATGTTGTGGTTAGTACTGTAGTGTAGAATAAATAAATAGTAATTGACATTATTATACAGAAGGTTATAAAAATGTTTGTTTTGTTTTAATAATCATAGCATTGACCATAATTTTTTAGGCAACCCATTCGCACGACTCTTGTTCACATATTATATTTAAAAAAAAAAATATTATTTGTTTGGTGGGCAGATAGGTATAATTCTGATCTTGGACCAGTCACTTAATTTAGATAAGTCTTTATAATCCCACCATAAATATAAAGCGGTTGTACAGTTTTCGAAAACATATGGTCAATTCCCCCACATTGTTTCATTTACACATGAATTACCAGCATCTTTCCAATTCTCCTACGTAATAATTTGCAACGCATGATGTAGCAATTTACCCCTTTTTTCAGTTTAAAAGTTTTATTATTACCAGCCACTTCATCTTTTTTTTTTGTGCAAATTTCAGCTTAAATGGAAGCAGATCACAATAATACGATAGGAGACGAAGAACAATATATCTAAATATGATAGCCCTTTTATTGGCAACTTTTTTAGAATTTTATTTGCGTTCTCTTTTTTTAAAGTTATCTTCAAAATGCAGTTTTATCTAAGTCACCAGGTTTTGAATGTCTGCTTTTTGCTAAGCTGTCAACAGTAGCCTTAAAAATTATGACTAAATGTAGAACTAGTTTTTACCTATTTAAGGAGAAGTTAAAAGGGAAAAAAATATTTCTGCCGAGAAATGGTTTCACGCGCTAAAAACTCTATGAGGGCGCGGATCAAGGGGAGAGATTGGTGCTTTTCTAGATCTAGTAAAAGGATGAAAAATTCTATTTTATTGAAACGAAGAATAGAATTATACTATTTAATTATTTAGAAAAAAAGTCATGAAAATATGTGTAGAGGGGGGTAGGCCCTTTAAACAATTTTTATTATATAATGATAAATATTAACTTATTTCAATAAACCCTCTATTATTTTATTTTAATATTATTATTTCTAACTTATTATTTATTTTTAATACTGCATTGTCAATAAAAGATAAGGTGTTCATCTGAAAAAATACTTCTTTTTTCCATTTAAATATATCATATTTTCATGAAAACACCAAAAGAATGTTTTTAATATTTTAAGGAAAATCAGAACCAAAGTTTACTAAAAGCTAAAAAAGCAAAGTAAAATATTTTTAGAAAATATCTTTTTAATCTGCCAATAAATTGCTAAATAACATCCTGTGACTATAAGGAAAAAAATAGGATGAAAAAGTAACAAACTAGTTTGATTAATACATTATTTGCTTGGAGCGCCCTGATTAACTTAAATTGGGGAAAATGATAGCTCTTTTTTGTTGAAGCAAAGAGTTGCGGAAGAAGCCAGGCGTATTCAATTTTTTTCCAAGTTGGAATCTCCAATAAAATAAAAACAATGTTCTTTTCTTTTTACCCACCCTTAAGATGGATAAGCCGTTTTATTTTTTTCTTATACTCCTATGTCTGTTAATTATTTATTTGCTGTTCCGCGCATGATAAAATCAAATCCTAGCAATGCTAAGAATATTTAAAACATAAGCTCATCATACAGATTTAAAAGTATATTATTTATTACTAAAACTCACAAAAATATATCATTTATACATATTTTAAATAATATGTTTATCTAAACCAATCCCATATTAAAGCTTTTAGGACCTACAGATGTTTTTTAACAACCTTAAATTCGCCGTTTTTGCTATGTTTACAAAAAAGGGGAAAACCCCGCCTTAGATTCCAAAGATTAATTAGGAAAAAAACCCTATTAATAAAGTCAAAAGCAATATCAAGGAGCAGGGAAAAATAAAACCTATGTGTCACAAGAGATGTTTTCGCAAACTCTGAACGAATTACAGACTGGTTTTTTTTCTTTAGACGTTCATGAGCTGCAAATTAAAAAAAGGGAAATCAGAGACAACTCTGAATCTTCATTTTAAACAAAAATATATACTTTTTTTTATTAACTTAAAAAATTTTTTTTTTTCAAAAAATAAAATTGATATAAAGATAAAAATATAAATTTGGCGAAGCTATTATTTTTTTTATATTTAGAGCACATGTATTCTATCAAGAATATAAAGGGTTTTAAAAAATTTAAAAAGTTGCCTTTATGAAATTTTTTTTTTAATAAAGAATTTTAAAAAAAATTTTTTTCTTTAAATTTTAATTTAAAAAAAAACACTTTAAAGTTTAAATTTTTTTTTCAGATAGATCTGACACGTGTTTCGGCCCCCGACCATTTTCAAAGATCTTTTAAAAAGAATGAGCTTAAAAATAAAAAAAATTATCTTAAACTTACAAGATCCATAGTAAACTTTTATGGTACTAAATTATTTTGATTGCAGCGTCTAAGATGGGTACCTACAAAACCTTTGAGTATTTGTTGTTGTCTTTATTGCTTATAGATTTTTAATGGCCAAAATTTCCAAATAATCCTTTTTTTTTCCCTTCTGAATGTTATGTAATAACTTTACATCCCCATTTTAAAAAAATGATTATTGTCTATGCAGTAATAAATATATAATATAAATGTTGGTTAAAATATTACATAAAATTTGATCCTCTGCTCATAACCCCTTTTTCTCTGACGGATTTTATTAAAAACGATGGCCGCTTACTTATTGTCCGTTTTTACTTTAAAAATTTTAACCAGAACCGACAGCACCCAAAAAAACCATGTTTTTTTAAAAAATTACAAAAAAAAAAAATTTGAAAAACTCAACCATTTTATAACGATTATAATATTTAATGACATTTCAAGTATAATAACCTTAAGCAATTTAAAATAAATTAAACAAAAGCTAGGTAATTTTAATATTTTATTAGATTTAAATTCGTTTAAAATAAAACCAAATACATCTAAAAAGTAATATGTTTTTTTAATACTATTTAACCTATTATACTGACATTTTTTCCTAATCGCCTCTGTAGGCCATTTTTAAAACCCCTGTACGTACTGACACTTAACACTTTATAATGTTTAAAATCTTGCATTAAAAATAAACCTTTTCCCATTAACCCCTTTACTAAAGCGATTTTATTTAAAAACGAGAGGTCACTTATGGTCCGGAAGGCAAAAAACCGAGCCAATAAGAGATACGCATGCAACATTTTTTTAATACTACTGTGAACAATAGTCAATTCAAAGCCGCACTACTCTTTCTGCTTAGCAAGTTTAAATTGCATTTTTTTTACCTTAAAAAAATCGTCAAAAATCGGTTTTTTAAATATAACTCGAAAATTATTGATCTTAGAAAAAAAAGGTATAAAATTAAAATTATTAGGCCATTAAAACTACGTCAGTTTTTTAATATAAATTTTTTGTAGCCCATTTAATTTTTGAGATATTAAAGATTTAATGTTAAAATAAAAACGTAAATATCTTAAAAACTAAAAAAACTACGAAAAATGTAGTACACAAAAAATATGCCTTTTGGTGAGCTCTTTAAAAAAGGTAATATACATATTTTTAATAAAAAAAGTAATAAAGGAGATATACGTTAAAATGTGATTTTGGCCTTAAAAAATTTCGCTAATAATATTTTTTTCGGTACAAGTAAGTATACCAGCTTCGATCCATCTAAAAATTAATTTAAAATGTTCTATTTATTAAATGAAACAAACTAATACACATGTGCCTCGAGGTAATGGGGGATAACCTGGTGGCACGGATATTTTATTTATTTTTTTTTTTGGTCCAATAACTGTACCCATTCCGATCCATGGGGCTTTAACTAAAATAAAAATTAAACATTTTTTAATAAAAAAATAATAATACGCACTTGCCTCCTTTATCTGGTGTTATATACCTGACATGGCGGTTAACTTTTCTCTATCTCCTATGCTACTATGCGTATAGCTCATCCATTAAATATTTTTATTATCGATTTAAATATTAATATTAATCAGACAGTTACCCGTTCACAATAAGAAAATCATAATCATGTTTTTAACATAAAAAAAATTGTAGTTTATTTAGCATAAAACATTTCTTTTATAAAGCTATCTACTTTTTCTAGGCTTAAAGCCATTCTTATTTAAATTATGGTATTTACCATTACTTTAAAATATAATTAAATTAAAATGTAAACATTAATTTAACTGAAAAAAAAAAACAAATTAAAAAAAATCAAATTAAATTATGTTAAAAAAAGTTCATCATTTGAACGACA
>JAHBCN010007787.1:0-41567 GCA_019359885.1 Listronotus oregonensis | reverse complement strand
TGAAAAAAGCGATTTCAAAAAGGGGTTTTTTTATTAGGGTTTTTACAGATTTAAAGATTATTTTTATGAAATTTTTCTTGCACAGTTTTCCCCATTATCCCTTTAAAAGCAGGCGCGAAAATTGCTTTTTTTGGCTATTTTCGTAAATATTTTAATGTTTTTAAAAGGTATTAATCGTAACTTTTTTTAACATTAAAAAATTAACTTCCCCAAAAAAATTTTGATTTTAAAAAATATACTTAAAAATGAGAACTATAAAATTTATTTGTATTTTTTTTTTTATTTAAAAATTTTTGGGGGTAATTAAATGGTTTGGGGTTGACAAATAAATCAATTTTAATAAGATAAAAAATTTTTAAAAACAAATTGCAGCAATAAATTTCAACCTGTAACAATTGGGAATTAAACTACATGCAAGAAAAATTTCAAAAGAAAACTTTCTAACTGAAAAAAAGTTAAAGCCCCTTAACATACAAAAACGCCAAATTTTTTTCAGGGCTTCCCCCTGCCAAGACCTAAACTTTCTAGGCCAAAAACACACCTTTAAAAGTTAACTCAAACGATGTCCCCTTAAGATTTTGGACTGGAGTTTTAAAACCGCGGGAAAAACTAACCCCTTCTTCACACACACACACACACACACACACACACACACACACACACACACACACACAAAGCGTTTTATAGTGCTGAGGGGTTGATTCCTATGAAAACTACAATGTTTTAATTAAAAAAGAAGCAGCTCTTCTTTGTTTTTTTATTATTACAAGAGCCAGTTACAAAAAAAAAAAAACAATTTTGGGGAAAAAATTTAAAAGTTTTCCCCATTTTTTTTTTTTTTTCGAACAGCAGTTTTTAAATTTTTTTTTTTGCGTATTTGAATAAGATTTTTTTTTTATTTTCCACCAACAAAGAATTTCTCTATCAATTAAAAAATTTAAAAATTAAAAAACCCCTTTATTTGCTCGATTCTTTTTGATGAAAATTTAAAAACAAATCTTCCAACTGGCTTAAAGTAAAAACCATTTAAAAGTTAAAAACATTATTGCAGAAATTTTGGGCAAACCGTGGGCTTGATATATCCCAAAAATGAGCAACCTGGGGAAAAATAAAACTATTTCTTATTGGCTTTACTAAAAACCCCAAAAAATCGTATTATTTTTTAAAAAGGGGGGGTGTTACTTAGGGTATGTAAATTTTTAAAAGGAGGCCCCGGACGATTTTAAGGGGTTTAAAAACGGGGTTTAAAAAAATGTTAAAATTATTAAAAAGGGTTTAAAAAGAATTTTTTTTTTTTTTTTAATTATTTTTTTAAAAAAGGGTACGGCCCTTTGAGATGGGGGGTTTTTGGGGCAAAAATTTAAAATTGGCCACGTTTTGAGGCTAAAAAGGGCCCAAAAGCCAGGTCCCCTTTTTTAAAATGTCAAAATTTTTTAAACTTAGAATATTGACCTGTTTATTGTTATAGTTCCATAAATCCATCTGAAAAAAGTATTTTTTTTTAAAAAGCCCTAGAAAAGCGGTTCCCCAGATAAACACACAAAAGGGCCCCCCCAATTTTTTTTTGGGAAATTAAAGGCCAATTGTTAAATTTTTCATAGTGAAAATTTTAACACGATGATCTTTTTTTCCCCCGGGAAAAAAACCGAAAACGCCCCAAAACCCCCCAAAATCCCCCCCAAAAAGGCCCCCCAATTCCCCCCGTGACTTTTGAGGGGGTTTTTGGGGGGGGGGTTTTTTTTCCCAAAAAAATTTTGATTTCAAATTTGCAAATTTAAAAACCCCAAAAAAATTTTTTTCCCCTAAAATTGGAACCTTTTTGTGTTTTTTCTCAGGGCTCTCCTGGGGGTTAAAAAAATTAAAAATTTTTTTATGCAGATGGATTTTGGGGGAAATTTTTTAATAAACAGGTCAATTTTTAAGCAAAAAAATTACGAAAAAAAGAAAAGGCCATGGGGAAAAAAAAAGGGGGGACGAAAAATTTTAAATTCCCGCAGGAAAAGTAATTAAGCGAAAAAAATTAAAAAAACCCCAAAAAAAAACTTTAATTTTTACAAGCCAAAAGCCCATTTATATTTTTGTTAACTAAAAAAATCCTTTAAAGACAAAAATGGACTTTTTTTTTTTTCCAGATTTTTGAAAAAAAATTTTTTCAACATAGGTTTTTATTAAAAAAAAGAATGGTTTTTAAAAATAAAAATGTCAAAAACATAAAGGGTTTTTCTATATGTTAAATGACAAAACGTCATTTCTTACTATACTTACCGGGGTTTTGTCTTAATAAAATTTGGTGTATTTTTAGTCTGGTTTAAAGGGGTTTTTCAAATTAAAAGGCTCATGTTTAAAAAATTTAAAAATTTTGGTAAAATTAAAATCATATCATTTAACACAATTTTTTTTAAATGCCCGTTTTTCTGAGACAAAAATTTAATATCTAAGAAAAAAAAAAAAGTATGTATTTTCACCACAATGGGGACAGGTTTAAAAAGGGTTTTTTTTTTGTATTCTATTTTACGTTACTTTTTTTTTTAGATACAAAAAAAAAAAACTTAAATTTCCCCTACGTTAAAGACTTTTAATACAAAACCCGGGATGAAATTTTTTGAAAACTATTTTTATATAAATTAATAAATAAATCAGCTAGTTAATTTTTAAAAAATTTTAAACTATGGGGTTGGTACGTTAAAAAAAAAAATTTTTTCCCCAAAATAGCCAGGCATTTGCAAAAAAAATGGCGCCTGGGCTGTGTTTTTTTTAAAATCAAAAGGGGGAAAAAACAGTCCTAAAAAAACTCTTCCCAAAAAAAATTTTCAAACAAAAACGCATTTACATAGAAAAAATACATTTGCTTCCGGTAAGTTCAAAAACAATTTATTTAATTTTACAATTCCGCGAATAGCTTTTTTTATATATTTCTAGATTATAACAACATTATAGTAAATTCCTTTGATTGAAATAATTTGAAAAAAGCCCTCATCACTTGCTAACACTTTATAACTCGCTTGTTTTAAAAACGTTTCTCACCCAAAACCCAAAATGCACTTAGTCTTTTGGTTTGGGTTTTTTTGTAAAGACAATTTCTAAGCTTTTGGGGGGGAAAAACGACTTTTTGGGCTAGGGGGTTTTTTGAAAGTCGTGTGAACGGAAAAATGTCAACAAAAAAAATTTACATGTATAAGGAAAAAGATCATGAATTTCGTAGTGCTTTTTTAAATTTAGATTTGAAAACAAAAAAAGGGGCGTTAAAAAAACAAAAAATTTTTGGGGTAACGGCAGGCATTTTATAATTTTTATCAAAAAAATTTTTTCTGAGGTAAGTTTTTATTTCTTTACTTCAGTTTAAAAAAAAAAAACATGCTTTCTAATTTCCGTGTCTTCGGGGCCTAAAAATCAAAATCTACTTTTCAGAAAGGGGAAACAAGCCCACAGGTTTGTTTGTAATAAATAAAAGAAAAATAAAACTTCCTATTTGCCTTAAAAAAAGAATTTTTAAAAAAAAAAACTTATTATTTATTATAAATTTTGGGGGCCGGCCTTTAAAACCAAAAAAAACTTTTGATCCAGAAAAAAAAGGACTTTTAATTATTTTAATTCGAGATTTTTTTAAAAAGTAAATTTGGGGTTTTTTAAACCGCAAGGTTTATATCAATAACAAAATAGAATGACTTTTGGGGTAAACATAAAATCAAAAACTATAGTGATTTTTTGATATGTTTAATGACAAACAATTTCTTATTTTACGTATCTTTAATGAAATTTTGGTGTATTTTTGGTTTTCATTTTAAAATCTCGAGGATTATAAGATAATATAAAATAATAAAAAAAATTTCTTATTATATTGTTTTGCAGAAATTATGATCATTCAATTCTTTAATTTTTGTTATCTGAGACAAAGTTCAATATCTAAGAAATGCATAGACACATTTGGAAATTTTAAATTTTTTTATTTTTTTGGTTAATTTTTATGGATGAAAAATGAATTAAAAAAACTTAAATTTTTTTACGTTAAAGACGTTTAATACCTATTTGGGGCTTTTTAAAATTTTTTTCCCCAGCTCATAAGTGGTTATTTTCATAAGTAAAACAAAAATTTTTAATTTTGCGGTTCCCGAAAAAATTAAAAAAATTTTAAAACATAATTGGTGAAAATTATTTTGGGGGTTTTTTAAAGTCAGCAGAAAAAATGCAATAAAGGGGATTGTTTTTTATTTAACCTGTTTTTTTACACAAAAAAAAACATTTTTAAAAAAAAAGAACATAGAGGTTTTTTTAAAAAAATTTTTTGTTTGGGGGAACCCCGTGCTTTTATATTAAAAACATGTTTTTGTTCTAAAGTTTTAAAAAAACTTAAAAAAACAAAATTTCCCTTAGTCGATTTATTAAATCCCCTTTTTTTTTTAAAGTAAAAATTGATTTCTTATTTCAAAAAAAAGAGTCACGTAAATTAAAATCATATAAAGTCACAATTTAAATTCACAGCTATCTTGAATTAAAATAATAAGATAAAAATAATTAATCCTTTTTTTAAAATTTAAAAATATAATATAAACCTTTGTTTTGTAATATAAGTTTCACTATTTTAGCAACGGTTTTTTCATTGCCTTTTTTCCCATTTTAAAATTTCAAGATCTCATTCCCCCTCTTGATTTTTTTTGTCAAAAAACCAGAAATAGGTGAAAAAAAAATCTGTACTAGTTTTGTGAAATAAAAAAAGATAGACATAATTGCCCTGCGGTGATGTGTGACGTTTTTCTTTTTCGCGTCATTTTTTGTGGTTATTTTTCTAGTATTATCTGCCCCTTGGGTTTAAAATTTTAAAAATCAAAAACGGGAATTTGATGTTGAAATTTTTTCATTATTAAAAATTTTTATACCTTTTTGCTTTGGGACTATCCCTTAATTTTGTGAAAAAAAAACCAAAAAAACTTCTAACCCCCCAAAATTGAAAAAAATCTCCAAAAAATTTTGGGGAAAAATTTTTGTACTGTCCGTCATTATCAATAGATGCCTTATTGACATAACCCAACGACGCCGAGTTATTAGAAAAATTTGATTACCCAAAGGGAATTAATAATTCAATGAGTTTTCAAGAGATATTAAAAAGAGATTGGACTTTAAAAAAATTGGAAAAAAAAAAATTTTTTTTTTAAAATATTTTTTTGGTTTTTGAAAGGTCTTTTTAAAACGCTAGCAATTCTTGGGATTTATTAATAGTTTTCTCATTTTTTAAAACTCTGGCCGATTTTTTTAAAAACAAAACAAAATTTTTTAAAATGATAAAAATTAAAAATTTTCCAAAATTTTTAACAGCTGTTTTTTTTTTCTTTTTTTGGGAATTATGGAGATACCATTTTAAAAGGGGTAACCACCAGTTAAGTTCAAGTTGGGGAACCAATTTAAATAATTCTACAACCGGCCCAACTTTCACCATAAAAGACTGTTTGCCGCTTATTGAGATATTTTTTTTTTCAAAACTAAGAAATGTTTCTGTGTTAAGTTTTTTCCAAAAAATTTGGGCTTGAGTTTGTATTATTTAGAAATTTTAGTATTGTTTTTTTTTTGCTAAATAAATATATATTAAAAAAAAAAAAAAAATGTTAAACTTTTACGTTTTTTTTTAGGTCCCCCACCCTGTAGTTACAGAATTCAAAAAGTAACTATGAATTTTGCCCCAAATTTTTTTTTGGCCCCAAAAAATTTTGTTTTTGAAATACGACAATGGCATTGTCTCTGATTAACATTTTGCATATTTTGTTTCATGAGTCTGGATGTTTAAATAAACAGGGTGTTTTGGAAGAAAGAAAATTTTTAAAAGGGATCTTGGAGGGGAAAATTGAAAAAAGTTCATATAAAGCTGGTACGGATTAATTTTTTTCAGTGTGTTGAAAGTTTAAATAAAAAAAAATTTTTCATTTATAAAAAATTTTGGAATTTTCATAAATTTTGGTTTAACAAAACCCCAAAGGTTTGCCAAGACAAATTTTCCTGTATCCTGTAAACCGGGGCCCACATTTATATTTTTTTTTTTAATATTTTAAACTCGAATTTGGGGTTTAAAAAAAACCCATTGAAATATTTACTTTTCTTTTAAAAAACACGTATACCTATTTAATAATACAGACTCATGAAACAAAATATTGGGTTTAAAAAAAAAAATTTTTTTTTAAATAAATTTAGATAGTACCGCAAAAAAAAAATCGGGATTTAAAACTGAGACCCCAAATTACATAAAAAATAAATAATGTATTAAAACACGCCCAATATGTTACACTGAAAAAAATTTTCATTTTAAATAAAAAATTTTTAAAATTTAGAAACTTAAAGCCTTGTATTGTGTAATTTTATCAATTAAACATATAAAAGGTTTTTTTAAAAAGAAAATCAAAATTTTAAAAAAGAAAAAAATTTTCATATTGAGAGCATCAGTTTTTTTAAAAAATGGTATGAAAGATTCTGATTAAAAAATTATTTTTTAAAAATGTAATTAGTTGTTTCATCTAAAATCTTGAATATTTTTTAAAAAAAAAAATTTTTTTTTGGATTACCCATGGAAATAAAAAAATTTGGGGTTTTTTTTTGAAAAATTTTTCTTTTGCCACAAAAAAAAATCAACATGTTTCAAAAAAAGGAAAAACCCTTTCAATAAGATATTCTTTTTTTTGTATAGGCGGAAAGGGGGAAAAAAAATAATTTCAGATAAATTTTTCTTCCTTGTAGTCTTATTTTATTTTTGAGGGGGTTTTTAAAACGATTTTCGACCAACCCCTCCCATTTAATCGAGTTTTTGGTGATTTTTTTTTTCCCCCTAATTTTTTGGGAATATTTTTCAAAAAGGGGAAGGGGGAAAAACGGTAACCGTTTTTTTACGATGGATTTATAAAAAAACATAATTTGCCAATTATTTTTATCTAGAACTAGTTTTAAATATTATTTTAGAGATTAGCCTATTGGGGTTAGCTTCTGTAGGTTTACCTTTTTTTTAGTGAAAAAAAAAATTTTCTTATGTTAATCCAATTTTTTTTGCAGTTATACACTGTTTCTTGGGGAAAAAAAAATTCGTGATATTTGCCGAGACCCCCCTTTTTTCCCCCGTGAATTAGGTGAGGGTCAATCCCCCCCCCCAACCCCCACGTAATTTGAACGCCTCCTTTTAATTTTGATAGTGTAAGTGCTTTCGGTAATAATATAAGTAGTTTTAATGATAAATAAAAAATTAAGAAAAAAATAAAATTGAAAAAAATTGGAAAAAAATTTTTATTTTTAGTTAATCAATCTTTAGTGAGTTCAAAAAAAAATATTTTTTAATTTTTTTTATTTGATGAAAAAATTCCCGGCGGATGCACAATAATATTTTCTAAAATATACGTAATTTTTAAAAAATTGGGAACCCCCAAGGTTTTTGAGTAAAGGAAGTTGTTAAATTTGGGGCATTTTTTAAAAACCAAAATAAGATAACTGTAAACCTGTAGAAACTTAGATCTAGATTTATTTTTTTAATGAAATTAAAAAAAAAAACTTTTTTAAAAGGGAATAAAAAAATTAAATTTATAGTATTATTGTCCCCCAAAATTTTAAACAACATGCGGCGCGTGTCCCCAAGGGACTATAAATTTTAAAAAAAGGGGGAAAATCCCCCAAAAAAGGCATGTGCTGAATAAGGTAGGGTTTTTTGGACCAAGATGTGTTTTTGCAAGGTGGTTAAAAAATTTTCATACTTAATCTTTCAATTTAAAATATATGCGGGGTAGTTGCGTAAGGGGTTTTGCCAGAGGGCCTACCGGTAGAAAAATCTACATGCTATCGGACATATTTGCCCCTTTTAAAAAAATTTAATTTTCAAGTTTGATATTATTAAAAACCCAACCGATCAGTAAAAAGAGTTACTCGTTTTTTAAATGACCATCCCTTTTTTGAACCTTTTTCCAACTTTTAATGGGCCCCTTTTTACAGACGGAAAAAATCTATGTTCATCTAGAAAAACGTAAAAACGAAACTTTCTTGCTTGCTATAATTTCTTGGCTTAATTTCCTTTTCAATTTTTTTCCAGTACATTCCATAGCCTTTTTCCATGTCGGAAATCATCCAAACTTTAAAAAAAAAAAAAATTAATCTTTTCTCGTGCATATCTAGGTGTTCCAAGATGCAGGCGGGGGTACAACCGATTTCCAAAAATTTTTTTGTTTTGTCGTCACGATTTTTCCCCCCTCATGCCCGACGCTTTCCCATGTAATTTGAAAAAAAATTTTGGGGCCAACCCTGACACGCCGAAAATAATTTCACAACAGGGGTTGAATCCTCTTTGGGGCCTTTGGGGAACAAGAAACCCTTTTCCCCGGCCGGCAACGGTCCTTTAAAAAAAACATGCAGTTTTCCAATTGGGCCCAAAACCCAAACAACCCCAACCATGGCGAAACTGAAACCCAAAACCCAAATTGCCCAGAATTTTAAAACCCAGAAGGGGGTTTTTATAACCCAAAAAAGGGGTTTTTCCCAAAAAGGGTTTTTCCCCCAAATATAAAAGTTTTCAAGTTTTCCAAAATTTTTGGAAAAAAGGGAAAACCTTTTTTTTGAATTTTAGTTGGTTTAGGGGGGGGTTTGGGGGCCTCCATTTTTTTTACTGCAGTCTGTTGGTTTATTGGTAAACGATTTTTTTAATTAGATCTAGTAGATTTCCCCAAGATGTTTTGGGAAAGGGGGTTTTCCCCGTATATTTTCAAAGGAGGGGTTTTGTGTGTCTGTGTTTGGGGACATTTTAAAGGGGGGCTGACTTGTAAGGGTTTTGCTCGTTACGAGCTTTAAAATTTTAAACCCCTTTTTAGTTCGTCACCACATCCTGGAAATTTTTCCTTTTTTAATTTGGTTACAGTGATCCCCCATTCTCTTCCCCGGGGTTTCCCCCAAAATGTAGACATGGAGGTCTGTTCGCATTTCTGCTAGTCCCCAAAATTTAAAGACAAAAAAAAAAAAAAACGCTTTTCGGAAAAGGATTTGTAAAAAAACAGACAACAAAACGGTGGGGCTTTTTAACATTCTAAAAAAAAAAAATTTTTAAAGGCCAAAAAAAATTTTCATTCGAATAAAATGCAAAAAATTTTGAACTCCGGGGAAATTGAGGGGGCCAAAAAAGGGGCCAAAAAAGACATTTTCCTTTAAAAGGGATAACAGTGACAGAAAGTTTTGCTGCTTTTTTCATTTTTAACTTTTTTTTAAAAACGACCTGGGGGTGTCAATTTTTTACTTTTTTTACACCTACCCCCTTTCACCCCCAAATTCCTTCCAGGGTTTTTTTTTAATTTGTTAAAATTAATCCTTATGACGGGGTACCCCCAAAATTTGTTTTTCCCTAAAACCCCAATAAAAAAGCGGGGTTTTTTTTGGGGTCCCCCCAGTTCACACAAATCAAAACCTCAAAAAAAAAATTTTTTTTAAAAATGAAATAAGAAAAAACCCCATTTCCATACGCCCAAAAAAAAAACTGATTTTGTTGACTGCGCCGAACACTTCAAAAGGGAAAAAACCACAACCGATGGGAGCGGCGAGCGCGAGCAACTCGCCGCGAATGGCGCAGTTTTCTTATTACTGGTAATTTCGATATAAATTTATTACAACGTTTTTTACAAGTCAGTCCGCCGCCTTTTTAACCCTTTTCCTTAAAATTTTGGGGGACTATTGTGTATGCCCATTTTTCTCAAAAAGCCTTTGATGACAGTGGCCTGTGAGAAGTCCTAGCCCTTGTCTTAATTTAGTGCACCCCAAAAAAGGGAAACTTAAAAAGGTTTTTAAAAGGGCGCCCCCCCTGGTGCTTTTAACCAGGTGACGCATGCCAACGATCTAGATTTTTTTTGGGACCATCTGTCTATTTGTTTTTTCGGCTATTTTTACAGTCCCCGGACGGGTCTGGACCATTAAAAAAAACCGGCTCTTGCTAGTTATGCTCTCTAAACTAAAATTTGGACCCCGGGGAGGTTTAGTTCATGTAAAAAAATGGGGTTTGGTTTTTCCTGGTAGCTTCACTAAGTGAAAAGAATGCGTATGGTTTGGCTGTGATATAAAATTTCATTTTCTTTTAAAAACTTGAATGGTATAGACTCTCGCCTAATATTCTGTAGCTTGCGTGCCCAATGAATACCCCCAAATCGCCCCACCCCTTTTCCCCCAAAACCCATCTCCAACTCCATCACCCCGTGTCCCCAAAACCCGGTTTTTTAAAATTATGAATGTTTTTCCTTTTTTCTCATATATCAGAATAATAAAGGTTAAAACCCCAATTTACATTCTTTTAATTTTAAAATACACTTTAAACTATACAAAATATAATATGTATTTAAAATTTTTTGCATTATTTTTCGCCCCAACCCGGATTTAAAATTTTTTCTAAAATTTAAAAAATGGGTTTTTTTAATTTTTTTAAAAGGCTTAAAAAAGGGCTTTTTCCTTTTTTCCTTTTTAAACGAAATTTTTGAAATACAGCGAAAACAAAAAAGCGAAGGCGGGCCCCAAAGGCCCTTAAAAAATCAGAGGGTCTGGCTTTTGGGGTTTTTTTTTTTTATCCAATTAAAACGTTTCATCGCGTGTTTTTTTCCCTAACAAAAAATTTTTTTTGGATACGTTATATTTTAAAGTTATGGTTAAAAAAAAAGTTATGTGGGGGGGAAAAAACCGAATAAAAATTTTGAAACATGCATTTGTAAGAAGTTTTATTTTTTTAGTCATTGTCAGAACTGACATAAATGTAGGCAAAAAGGCAAATAAATAAATTCAAAATTAGTCAAAAGTGACAAAAAATTTTAATTCCCCTTTAAGGGGGTAGATAATGTAATGGTTTCAATGGGGCAAAAAACTTGGTTTCCCTTTCTTTTTTTTTAATTTGGGACAAAACGTTGGACAATTTTTTTCCAGTTACCAATTTGACAGTCGTTAAATATATAACGGGAATGTCCCGATGATAATAAAAAACCCTTAATAATAACAAAAAACGGTCAAAAAACGTTAATAATCTTTATAATTTTAGGGTGTTTTTTTATATTATTCTATACTTAAATTTATTACGACCTTATCTATCGCGTTTCTTTTTTTAAAAAAAAATGTTAATAATAATGTTAATTGAAAAAGTTATCATTATTCAAAAAAGTGTTTTTGAATATTTCTTATCTTTATTATTTGTTGCCCTATCATTTGCTTTTTTTTTTTGGAAGCCCAAAAGGTTTGCATAAAGTCTAAGTACTACGTACTACGGGTCCCAGGTCTTTAAATGATTATTTTATTTTTCCAGTTTCATCAAGTCTACTTACCGAAAAATGGAATTGCATTTCACGGCCCCTTTTTTAACAACGGGACCATTAGAACATTATACAAATAACTACCCCTTAACTGTTTTAAGATCATCCAAGGGGTTTATTTTTTTAACGTGGAATCCGCCCCAGAAGCCGTGGCCTTCGCTCAGTGCCCCCCCATCAGACGACTAACCTTTCCGAGTTGTTTAACTTTGCTGATCTGACGGCAAGATATCGATTTTATATTGGCCAAAAAAATATTCTTTCATTAAATATACCATTTTAAAAACTATATCATCCATACGGTTTTCGCACTAAAAAAACTATAGGTTCTAATTAGTTTGAATACCCTTAAATTTTTATACTAAATCACAAAAAGCAAAAAGTGGCTCTTGAGCTTTAGGGACACTTTGTGTTTTTTTTGTAAAATTAAATTAAATTTGCTGAACTGGCGTAAATTCATAAAATGTATCCCTTTGGGATAAATTAATATAAAAAGGGGTTTATTTAAATTTAGGTGTTTTTAATTAATTTTTAAAAATAATATAATACTTTATTTCAATAATATTGCATTATTGTTTGATATAAAAATATATTTTTATTTTTAAATTAATGTGTATATATTTTTTAAAGGGATGTATTTTAATATTTAAATAACCAAGTAATTTACTTGTTGTAATTAGGTTTTTATTTTTCATGTTACAAACCAATTTAAGTTTGCGAAATTTTCTTTTTTCAAAATGCCATCAGTATCTTCAAAGGTGCTTAATTAACATACACTTACTACGTTAGTTTAAAAGTTCCTTTTAAGTTAAAACTTTATTTGTCTTACAGTAAGAAAATTGGTTTTAAAATTGTTTTCACTTGGCGCAGTCGGTAGGATCTGTCAACGGTGCCAAAATGAGTTGTATTTAACTGACGAAAAAGCGGTTTCAGTTAAAAAAACAAGCGTCCAATAAAAATTTCTGACAGTCCACCCTGCAGCCTGTGCTTTTGGGTTGTCTTTTAAAGTTAAAAATCCCCACATTTTTTTAAATATATTTTTATTTTTTAAAATTCCTTAAAATCCTAAAAACCCATCAAAAGTTCAGAGCTTTTGAAGTGGGTGTACCGTTATCTAATTTTCTCTTTGTTATAAAGGGAAATTTTTTAAAATATACTAAATATATAAACATGCCTACAATATAGCCACTATCGATGTTTTTTTAGCGATCAACATACAAAAAAAAACCCAACAACTGCCCACAAGATTAAACATTTTTTTTATTTAAAGGCTCTATTTTTTTGTTCTTTTTTTTAAGATATTCAACCGTTGAAATTTTTTAATAAGTCTTTTTTTTTCAATTTGTTTTTAAGTTTTTAATTTTTAAATTTTTCTCCATACAAAAATACAACCTGACGGGAAGATCAAAATGCTACGGCGTAACAAATTTTTTCACTCTGGCCTTAAAGACCAAATGCCCTAAAATAAAATATTTGTTTAGGGAATTGCTATCTGTAAAGTGCTTTATTTGTGGTCGAATTAGCGAACAGTTTTGCCCCACATGCAGGCAGTTTTTTAAAAAACAGTTCATAAAGTGTAATTGTGTAACCGTTCCCAACAAATTTAAGCCCAAAGACCACTTTAGGTACAATCTTAATTCCTTAAATGTCAATTGTTACCCTCAAGTTTAAAACAAAGGCCGCAACATCTAAATATCTTATCCTTAATGCCCTTTTATGGCAAACAGAAACATTAACAACCTAATCCACAAAAAATGCGCCACTTAAATACTAGTGAATATATGTACAATGGATATTCAAATACTAGCGACTTTTCTTGTAATAACTATAAAAAGGGGATCAACCAATTACTACCAAGACTATAACCAATATTTTTTTCTGTCTATAAACAAAGGGTTGTTGGTTTTCCTTTTTTCTTCCTACGCAAACACTTTTCGGAGAAAAATTTAAAAAAAAAAAAAAGGGCCCTAGGAATCCGCAGCCCCAAGGGTAAGCATTGGGAAATTTTTATCATATCAAAAAAATTTTAAAAAAGCCCATCCTTTAGTGAAATTCTATCCTTTTGTAACGAAGAGAAAAAAAAAAACCCCAAAATTTTAAAACAATTTTTTAAAAAATTTTATTAATAATAGAAAAGAAAATCAAATCATATAAAAAATACTATACACACTTCCAAATGCGATTTTAACCCGATTTATAAAAAGTAATCCTTGGGCTGATACTCATACTTCTACGTGCAGGGTATAAAAAATATTTATTCTCTTTTTTTATTAACAGCAATTTGAAAATACTTAATTGCAAAATAGGTAGCTAAAATTTAAAAAAATTGATACTTTAAAGTTTTCGTACACTAAGATATAAAATTCTTTTTTTCCAAAATTTTAAATCTTCCGTTATCCCTTGTTCATCATGAAACGTATATTTTGAAGGCTTTTTGAATTAAAGATCTGCCCTGGATTTCTTTAGGTAGTTCTATCAGTTTTCCACACAAAATTTTGGTATCCAGATGGAACAAAAAGTTTAGTGTGGTCATTATCTAATTCATGGGGGAGTCAGGGTAGTGGTTCACTATTGTGTTATCCAAAACTTTAAAAATGGAAATTTGCATATTGTTGAGGACAAAGGGAAAAAATTAGTAAAAAAAAAAAATCCCAAAAATTTTTGATTATCTCCTAAAGCCTGAGGGTCCAGGTGAAAAAGGACGCAATCTTCTGTTATCCACATTGTTTTGTTTTTTTTTATTCATTACTTAATTGTCCCGGAAAAGTATTGATTTTTTAATTATTTTTTAAATTTCCATAAACCTGTGGCTGCAAATTCACTTTGTATAAATATGAAATATCTTCCACAAATAGGTCTGCATCTAAAATTTTTTTTTTTTTTTTTTTGGGGTTTAAAAAAATTTTCCCCCCTTTTTTAAATAAATTAAAAAAAAAAATTTAAAAATTTTTGTTTTTTCCTTTTGGTTTTAAAAAATTTAAAATTGAAATTTTTAAAAACCAAAGGGGTAAAAATCAAAAAAAAAAAGGGGTTTATTTTTATTTTTTTTTTTCCAGGTTTTTTTTTAAAAAAAGGGTTTTCCCAAGGGCCCCCAAAACAGTTTGAAACAGAAAAAAAAAAAAAAAACGGCGTTTTTTTTTAAAAAGAAAAGAAAACCCTATTTTTGGGGGTTTTTTGGTGCTTTCCAAAAAAAAAATTTTTTTGAATTTTTAAAGCCCAAAAATCTTATTTAAACCCCAAAGGTTTTAAAACCAGGGAAAATTTTATTGGATTTTTCAAAGGTCCGCTATAAAATAATTTTTTGTTTTATTAATATTTGGAAATCTTTTTTCTGTTCTTAAAAATTCAAATTTTAGTGTTTTTCAAATGTATAAAAATTTAAACCCATTTTGGCTTTTCCAAAAAATGTTTTGTTATAAAATTGTTCGATAAACAACCCTTTAATCTAATTTTTGTTCACAGGTGTAACCCTTAATGATCTTTACTTCACAGTTCACAATATAACCAATATAATTCCTTAAATTATAAAAATTTTGACATGGTAACATAAAGTTTGTGAAAAAAATTCCCAAACCCGACTTTTGCAAATTTCGCTGCTGTCCCCTGTAGTTTGACATCAAGCAGTATCTCACATAGTATATCAAAAAACAGACTTTTTTAAAAATTTTAGTTAAAAATCCCACAATATAAAAAAGTAAATAATATTATTTGTTAAAAGGGCGATTTTGCCTAACTGGAAAAAAAATGGTTAGTCACGGTTCAGTGCCAGATTGGGGGGCCCTTTTGCCCACAGAAAAACGAAAGGCACCAAATTAAAAGTTCTTTCCCTATTACAATACTGCGAACGAGAAAGCAACCAGACGTCATTTCACAAAAAATGACCATTATATTTCAAAAAAATTCCTTGGATTTTGACTTAAACTTTAGGCCAAAAATGTTAAAAATGTTGGTTTCAATAATACTTATCTAACAAAACACAACACTAAATTTGAAAAAAAATTAGTAGCTCTTTAAAACCTCCCATGCTAAATTAACAAAATTGTTCCCGCAGACAAAGGGAAACTAAGAGTCATGGATAGAAAACCCTTTTGATCGGAAAATAGAGGAACCCTTTAAAAAAACAAATACAGATATCTTGATCCAGACCCCCGATATCTAAAAGGAAAAAAAAGCCCAAGAAAGTACAAAAACTCTCTGATGAAATATGTTGGGTTTTAAAAAATGTAAAGTTTAAAAACCCTTTCTTTACAACTCTAGTAACTGACATATTAAAACAATTAAAAAAATGCATTTTTTAAAAGGGATTAATTAGCACGATAAATTTGTTCTGTTCGAAATGCCAATAAAATGTTTTTAAGTTAAATTAGTGACTAACAAATAAAGCACACGATTTAAATTCCCAAAAATTGAATTATGTTCGATATTTTCCTATCGCAAACACATATTCCAACATACATTGATGAATACTTGAACTGCCAGTCAATTAATTTATTGAACCGGGAATTAAAAAATTTATTACATTTTTCCCATTTAAATGGATTTATGAACAAAAAGTTCAAAAGATTAAACATTTATTTTTTAAAAAATTTAAATTTATGCAAAACATCTATATAAAAAATGTTATTATTGCATTTTTTAAAAGAGCACCGGTTTATTTAAATAAATTAAAAATGACATATTTACATAAGCTATTTATTAATGTTATAAAACGTTCTAACAATTAGAGTTGTTGCCGAGACCAGAGATTATCGTTTCTGTCTAGTCTTGTAGAGACGAGATTTATTCTTTTGGTTCAAAGACTCTGAGCAGACGAGAGAACTCTCTCATTTCTTCACTTAGGATTTGGACAGTAAATGGCAAAATTTACGAGCTAAAGATTTTGAAATAGAATTAATGGATTAGGATTAGATTAAAGGTAATAATAAATGTATATGAGTACTAGGGTATAAAAATGAGATAACAACAAGTTATTTTTTTCCATAAATATATTTTCCGCAGAATAATAGTCCAAAACAAACATTTGCCTAGCTTTTTTTTCAAATGCATAGAATGACTTGAAATTTTGACAGTAGGAGGAATAAATAGTTCAAGGATCAAATCTATAAATGCCGAAGGGCGCCTTTACCTTTGTGTTGGTTGCCAAACCATCTAGGGGGTTTTATACTTTGACCACAGAAATCAATGGAAAAAATAATTTAAGCAAAATGTTCTATGCATTTTTTTGTAAAATGCATACCTTCGAGTTATTCGCGATCAAAGTCGAGTTTTTCGTCGATAAAATAGATGATTTTAATTGTTTTGCAAATAACTCGATGGGTATTCGTTTTATCAATAAAACTGTAAAGCTTCTAGAAAAACGAATAAAATGTTTATTTTTTTGTAATTGCTGTGGGACCAATACAAACCAAGTTGTGGTTTGTTAAAGGTTAGCTGTTATTCATCAAACACAACATTTTTGAGTTTCGAAGGCAAACAACGCAAAATCTACGTATTTTTTGAGAAAAACTAATAATAATTTTTTTGAAGCATTTGCAAACAAGTTTTTTTTTAAAAAAAGGTATGTATCATAAAAATTGAGTGAGTTATAATTAAAACAGGGTTAGACCAAATTTTTTTTTAGTGCAAAAATCTTTGAAAACAGCGCCCTAATTACCACCCTAATTAAAATGAGTCATAGCTCTTTTTCTGTTCTTTTTATCTATGTATCATAAATACATTCTAGAATTTTAATAAAATGACCGTTTCTTTAAAATAACTCAAAAACTAAGGGAGATACGTAATTACTAAAGTATCAAATTGTAGCTTTTGAATTACAAACATTTTGCTTTTTTTTATTTACTCTATGACGGAAATTAAGTGAGATAAAAACGTGAAAGACTCAGAGCACTACCTTGTTTCGCCTTAAACTCACCCTTTAAAAGAGTAAGGATTTTAAACAGATTTAATATACAGTGCCTTCATTAATGTTTGTAAACCACGTGACAATGCCATTTTGGTTTGTAAAAGTGGCTCCACTGCTTGGTTTCTTTCCTATTTACAATGTTGCCACGATGGAAAAAAGTTCATAAAGTTTTTGCCGACATTTATTTTTTCTGTGACAATTGACCAGCTTCTAAACCCGAACAAAGCAAAAATGTGTAAATCATTATTACTGATTTTAATAACCTCCCAAAATGTTGAAATTCCAAAAATCAGAATCGAGGTTAGTGGTCCAAAGAACACACCTTTGAGGAAAAATATTAGTGTTGGAACACAGTGCTCTGTTCGACAGTAGACTTGACTGACACTACTGACAGACCATTGTTGGCGTTAGCGGTTAGCGGTGTGGTTTTGGATAGTTTTTTTTTTGGAAAAGTTTTAAATTTTTTGATCAAATTATGTTTGAAAACGAACCTTACAAGCTTAAAACAGTTCTTTTCAGAACTACTTTTCAAATTTTGAGTTTTAAAGGTAAGTTACATGTGGTTTTGTTATTGAGGTTACGTAAATAGAACTGTTTTGTTTACTTTTAGAAAATGTTTAAAATGTGGACTGTGGAACAAGATGTTTTTATAATAATGGCACCTTTTAGAAGTGCAACTCGTAATGAGGATGGAACTTAGTCATAATCTCTCCAAAGTTGCATGGACCAGTTTAGAGAAAGGTTTTCTGACAATCTTGTTGAGTACGAAACATTTGTCCTTCACAGACATGTGCCAATCAATGGCTTTGAAAACAAGAATTGCATTTGTAAGGGCAAGTCGACTGGAAGGCCTACTATGCTTACAGAACCTGTTCTTGATATACATGCTCGAATGGAGCACATTCCTAAGAAATCAGTGGAGAAGTTGTACTCAGTCCGGTAAAGATACTATTTTAAATAAAAATTGGAATTAATGTTTACAGTGCCATATTTTTTTAGAAATGTTTGTTAGTTCTTGCCATAAAGCACTAACCAAAAACTTGGAAATGCATCCATATAAGGTCACAGTATTGCAAGAATTCCTTTTACCAGATTTTAGAAAGAGGGTGCAGTTTTTTCAATGGTTTAATGAGATTCTTAACAATGAATGATGTTTTGGACCGTACTTTCTTCTCTAATGAAGCGTGGTTTCATTTGCCCGATTAAAATAATTGAAAACTTTTTGTACATTGTTTATCTAAATTTCTTTTAGCATGTAATAATTCTATTTTTTTTTTTATGTAGCTTAGGTAGTGTACTTTATTAATAATGTAAAAATAATCCAAGTCATGTCCATTTTAAAGTCAGTTAGTTTTTTTAAATAATATGAATAAACTGTGTAAACTAAGAGTTAATGTGACTTGAATTTTCCTATTAAGTTTAAATTGACTAAAATCCAAAGGTATAATAAAATATATTAACGGATCTTTGCTAAACCCAACATAGTCAAGGGAACATGGCACCAAAATAGGCCTTACGAGGGATTTTTTGTGCAGTAAGATGGATTTAAATGCGGTTTTTGCATTCGAATTGTATAAATATATAGAAACTTTGAAAACAAAGTTAATTAATGGAAAAAAATACCTGCATTTTTGAATTAGAAAAAATGCATTTTTGAAATGCATCTTAAAGTTTGCAACTATACAAAAATTATAACTAGGTAAATAATTCGAGGTCGTTGAACACTCATATAATATTGACAAGGGCCTGGGGAGTACCTGGTGCACGCTAAGAATGGTGTAAACGTCGTCTTCTTAAGTTTTACCACAAATCCTGCTAATGTCGGTCCAACTGTCGTAAAACTCCAAATTGCAAACCTTAAAATGTAATTTAAAAATGATTTTTTTTTAACGCAGAAATGCAGGTTTTTACTTTCCAATAATTAAATTTGTTCACAAAGTTTGTAGACGTTGATATACGAATTGAATGCAAACAACCGCATTCAAATCCATCTTACTGCACAAAAAATCCGTCGTTTCCTTGACTAGAATTTTTTGTACCTAAATCTAGCAAATTAAATTATTGACAAACAAGAGACTCAAAACTAAATGCATACAAAAATTATCCAAAAAGGCTGTAATAACTTGACTCAAATTACAATTACTTGAAAAAATAATAAATGGTAAATTTTCTAACCTTAAAAAAATGTTTTTGACATTTAAATATCGATTTTAAAATTCCCGGCGCCAATGAACATTTCTAGGGATATTTTATTAAATTTTGTGCAACCTCTGAATAGGCAACCCGCAACATTTTTGGTCACGTGGTTTACAAACATTAATGAAGACCCTGTATAGGACCTTATAGCTCATAAAAAAAAACAACAAAATTATTTTTTAAAGAACTTTTTATCACCAAAACTGAAGGAGTTATGCTTAAAAATCAATTTTTTTGAAGCATACTTGGATTTGCTTTTAAGGGTTGAAATACTTCAACTAATATTTTAAAGATTAAACATTCATTATCATTATTCAACTTATTCGAGCCAAGTTTTACTCGATTTAAGCTTTAATATGAAAGTGAAGTAAGTTTTGAAGGTTTTAGTAATATGGGGTAGTTTTCACCCCTAAAAATTAAACGTCGTAATGTACACTTTAAGGGTGAGTCGAACTAATTCCAACTTTTTAAGCGATTCGATGCATTTTTAAAAATATGTGGTTTTGTACTATTTTTTGCATTGTTATTTTGTAAGAGGTGGATTTTTGGGGATTACAAAATTAAATTAGTAATACCACAGCCCTACTTCACTACAAGCCGTGAACAACCACTTGGCAACGCCGCAACCGGCAAGAGATTCAGATCGGTTTCCCTCGAGCGCGATGAGCGTAATCCGGGTATCGAGGCGCATATTTTTAAATTCATTTAAGGCTCAATTCAAAGATCGCGTAAATAGTATTGATATTTCCATTAAAATAATTAAATCAGTATAATAATTGAAAAAAAATATATTTATATAATATTTAAAACTCTAAAACAAATTAATTTATGTGCATAGGTCAAGGATAAGAACATGATGCTGTTGTAAAAGGAAACAAGTGTAATTTAACATTTAGTTAGTAATTGTACTTAGTTTTAGTTTTGTTTATTTATTTATTAAATGTGTCTAGTTTCCTTTTTTTGTTTTTTGACTCAGCCTTTTCCGATTTTTCTGTGGCATTTTTGTTATTTCTTTTTAACATAATTATAAAAGAATGTTTGAAAATATAGAGCACATCATAATGAACATATTTTTGTTCTCGTTACCACAAATACATTGCGAGCATAAATCATTAAAGCCTTCATGTTGTCTAGTGCTTAAATTATTAGATCACACAGGATAGCTTTTTGATTTTCCATTTTTAGGAAGTCACTCTCAGTATCAGGGTCATTAATAATTTTCTCAAAAATCGCACATATGGAACAGAACGTCTTTAACAATTTCTGTAGGAACCTTTAAACCGCCACGTTGTAGACAATCAAATATTCGTCGTCAATTAGGTTTCCCTTACTTCAACAAGAAAAGAAACACAGATGTTTACAATTATTATATTTTTTTACAATTTTGTGGGCAGCATAACCGGCTATATAAATTTGTACCGATTTGTCAATTTCATATTCATTTAGGTATTCGTTTCAAGTAAAAACAAAATTTTTCAGTGTAATTATTTTGAGGTATTGTCCAATCAAGATCATTTTCCGGATACAGCTGTCTCCCTGTTTTTTAATCTCAGCTAAAGAGAAATTACCATCAGCACGCTTCTAAATATATGTTTGAGTCTAATTTTTTCTCAGCATTTAAAATATCATCAAAGCTAACATTGTAATTACAACCTCCGAGAAGTCTGTATTTACCAAATCTTTTTCTAACTTTTCAGTAGTAAATTTACCTGGTAAAATATACGACAAATCAAATTTTGAAAATGAATAGTCAATTATTTCTAGTAAAACAGAGGTACTATGGCAAAGTGCAGAATAGGTGTCGTTTGTAAGGCGACCATTATTGTTTTCAAGTTTATGCCAAGCTTTCAGCAGGACTTTTCGGGAAACAGGGACTGTTTTTGAGAAGTAATGTGGTAAATTTGGAAAAATACTAGGCACTGCATTTAACTTTAGTCTAGTTTTGGTAGGTACCTTTGCATTGACCCATCTGGCAAGCGATAATCATCCTCTCTAATAATGTCACTTTCTACAAAAATGCTTAGCGCAAACCACAGAATATTTTGAGGGTGACCATGACTGTCTAGGAATATTCCTAAGCCAATGGGCTTTAAGGTTTTCGTCCTTTGGAAAGGTGAAAACAGATACAGCTGGTTCTCCTGCATCAAGAGAGTTTTATAATTGGATTTGCACCAGGCACACAACAAGGACTTGAGGAAAATAATAATAATAACAGTAACTAAATAGTATCTAATAAGCAGCACCAAGTACCTATGCAACGCAATAACAAAAATCAAAACTAACGACAAAATTCCAAAATGTATACCTAAGTACTTACGGTAATTTCCAATGCTAATATTTGTTAATGTTTTTAAAAAATAACTAAAAAAAAAACCTTCAAAATTAAAGCCAAAACGAATCATTAAAACACACTTTCAATTTTAATTATATTTTAAAAAACACCACCACAAAATGTCAAGTTCATTTGCCGCCATTTACTTTAAGTACTTTATAACACCGGCACATTGCACCCGCAGATATTCTTGTTTTTACGCAATGTCTGCGGAAAAAAACTGTCCGGTCATCACAAATTTCACACAGTAAGACCTTTACAGGTTTAGTCTTTATCTTAACAATATTTTCTTTCAAAAAAGTTGATTTATTCACAATAACACAACAGAGAAACAGGTCATTCAACGTAAATCATATGACTAAACGTGTGTCGCTAGATCTCAAGGCATAGTTGCCAGATTTCCTTGTTCACGGCTTGTAGTGAAGTAGGGCTGTGGTAATACTTTTGAGCAGTCAAATTTTTTAAATACAACATATTGTGGTAGTTTTTCTAGGGTAAACAATTTTTTATTGAATCATAATAAAGGTTGATTTTCAAGGGTTAAAATATATTGTTCTGTGACACCCGTATAAAACACGGATCCTGGTTTTACACCTTTTATTGATATCAGGTTTACAAACGTCTCTATGGAAACACTTCAACGTAACGAAATAATGACAACTGTTTAACCTTAACGTCTGTCAACTTCTTATCACTTCGACATACAAAACTAAACGACGCGACTCTTTCCTCGCGCTTTTATAGTAAAGTGGAAAAGAATGGAAAAGTTGGAAAAAGTCTAGAATGAGCTGGAAGAATTCTTTTACTACAGGATGTAAGAAAAGGTAAAAGGGATGTCTCCAGCGCCCTCAGGATAATCCGCAATGACCGTGGAAAAAGGGAAAAACTAAGGTAACCTATTTTTAATAAATTATTAACCTAAATAAAATAATTCTAACCTTTTACATTTCTATTAACTAAAAACTAACTAAAGTCCGTAACAATATTAAATAATGTTTCAAGGAATTAAATCTTATTTTTTAACTTAGTTAAGCCTAATTTTATGTAAGTTAAGCTTTAATATACAAATTTTGAAGGTTTTGGCAATAAGGGGTGGTTTTTACCCCTAAAGAAAAAAGAGCGCTTATCCGCATAACCTAAATTTTGAAGAGGAGGGTCTTAATCCCAAATTTTCATGCAATTCTATGCATTTTGAAAAAATTGCCAGGTTTTACACTTTTTTCAGCTTGGTTTCCTAGACTCAAGAATATGTGGCGAAACAAACAGAAACGTACAAAACTTATATTTTAAAACGTAAATAACAACACAAAAAGTCTTTTAAAAGCAAAACGAGGAAAAAAACTCTTTGTTTTATCAACAACTGTGACATATTTATAATTTAAGTTTTTTTTACAATAACGGTTAATCATATTATTTTTTAATGGTTTATTTTTCGTTAAGTTGTTAATTGTTGGTAGCAGAGAAACACTTCCAATAGAAAAAACATGAAATAAGTGACTAAGAACTGACTACTAGAAGCTTTTCTTGAGACTGAAGCAAGAGCAAGTAACCCTTTTAATGGAAATCGATAAGCAAATCATCCATTACTAGAATATAAATTGGGGTTGGTAGGGGGTCACCCTTCAGCCAGACCTTGACTTTTATGTTTAGGAATCTACTCAATTGTTTACCAGCTCTCGGACTAGTAGGTGAAAATTGTGTAATTCTCCTGGAAAGACAATGTTGGTGTTAGAAAATTAAATATTTGAAAAATTATAGTCATTACAGTAAAACGTGTATTTTGACAGTGCGAGTAATTATTGTTCTATTGCTTAAAGTTTTATTGCAGCATGTAATATGTATCTTCTCTTTTGAACATCATCGAATGCTCAGGGGGCCCCTTGGCCTTGTAAGCTTTGAAGCTAGCCCACGCAGATCCACGGCACTGGACTGACATTATTAATAATAAAAAGATATTTAAGATTAATAACTTTTAAAGAACTAAGCTTTACAAAATGTTTACGTTATTTTTTAAAATTAAGTTAAATTGTATTAAAGTAAAAAACCAAATGATTCAATTATTATTTACTCTTTACATTTAGGATCTTTTTTAACAGTTAATTATTTTATTTAGCATTGAGTCCGAAATTTTAATTTAGCCGAAGCTTTAAATAATTAAGTTCAGTTTAAAATCGTTTAATTTACATTTTTCTGGTAACCACTTGACCAAATTACATTCTTTTGAATAGAGTCACGATCCGTCAAGTTTTATTTTAGAATGATTAGTAAACATTAAAGTTTTATAAAAATTACGGTAAATAAATTTTTACATTTTGCTTAACAAAAAGTCGATTTTGTATTCATAATAATGATTCGACAATGAGCGGAATATTTTTATTTTATGTATGTCTGTCTCAAAGTATACCGTGTTAGCTCTTGCCTTCATTTATGGATTATACTTTGCGAAGCAATAAAACTGCGGATCGGTAGGATAAAGGACAGAACATTAGGGACAGACTTTTTAATAGTATAAAGATTTATAATTTATTGTTTATTTAGGAAAGTATAATCTTAAATTACATTAATAAATTAAATATATGCAAAGTTTTAATAAATTTATAACTGCATTATCTATACATAATTACATGTTTAATCTAAATATCTAAATCTAATTCTGTTTCACTATCAGAGTCATCATTAAGATTAATTACAATAGGATTTATGTTGTTTTGGATAGAAATGTAAGAGTCCTCAATTTTTACAATGTGCTGTAGTGAATTTTTCCAGCTCTCAACTGGTATGTTAGTAATTACATTTTTTTTATCAAATTTATAACACTGGGACTTAAAGTAGGTGTAAAATTTTCTGCTCTGATCTTTGATTTTACTTGGTTTCACAAATGCTCTATGGGGTTAAACATACAGTGATACGGAGGAAGCCGTAAGACAGTATGCCCAGCCTGTTCAGCCAAATTATCACATACATATTGTTTTTTAATTGATATGAATTTAGGATTTTCTCAAAAGTTGGTTTTTTTGTAACTGAATTCAAAATAAATATTCCTGGATTTCAGTTTTGAACTTGATGAAGCTGATGCTTTTTGTGTAGCAGACGGCTGTGGTAGCTTTGCGTTATCCATGATGATCATATATTTTTTTAAAAGATAATTTTGAAACCAGTTTTCAAAAGTTCTGCACTTGTATCCTCATGATAATGCAAGCTAGAATCCTTAATATTCTTTGCAGACAACAGCAAGCAGTTTGGGACAAACGTCTTCTGAACCAGCGTGCTTTCGTCTGACAGTTTTGACTGGAATCAACCCATCCTTTGGATACTGTGTCGTGTGTATCGAACCATGTTGTATCAAAGTAAATTATGGATCTGTTTTCTAACCTATATCTTTTAATTTCTTGAAGGTAATAAAATTCCAAGTGCGTAATCTATGCGATTCCCATTACTACTTGTCTTTTGTCTATTTTGCGGTGTTTAAATCCCATTTTACAAACAACTCTATGGAGGGTGGCACGGCTAATATTTATATTGGTTTTCGTCTTCGTCTAGCTTCTTTTTCAGTTTATCCAAGGTAGAATAACTCCGCTTTCATAAAGACAACATATTTTCCTTCTTATTAGGTCCTGATCACTATTGTCTATACGGTGAGATTGAAAATCACTACGTTTTTTTCTTTTGTTCAATTCTTCATTAATAATAATATGCCTTATCGACGATATTGGAGTTTTTGTAAGTAGACAGGTTTCTTTTAAAGCTTCGTGTTTAATTAGACCTCTACTGATTAAAGTTTCGTACACATTTTTCACAACCTGTTTAGCATCTAATTACAAATGATATTCTCGTAAAACAACTTTTTCGAAACGCACAGTAAAAACGGTTATTCAACACTGCCACTAAAATATTAGAAAAAATATTTATATGCCTAATGGTTAATACTCAAGAAATACCTGGCCCACCCCTGCCCTTATGATCAAGTGGGTTTACCCAATAACAATAGGTAATAAAATCGTTAAAGGTTTATTGGGATATGGTCCGTCAAAAGCCATAACGATATACTTTGAGACAGACTATACCTTCTTCTATACTAATATTATAAAGAGAAAAACATTTATTGTTTGTTTGTTTGCATTGAAAAGGCTCCGAAACTACTGGACCGATTTGAAAAATTCATTTACTATTAGAATCCTACAATATCCTTGATGAACATAGACAATACAATATTTTTTTAAACGTTAGGGTTTTTTTCCGCAAGAACGGGGAAAAACAGCCAAAATTGTGTAGCCCACGTGGGCGAAGCCGATTGATCTGAAGAAATAAAAGTGTTAGAGTTATTTTGAGTAAAATAAATTTAATGAAATTGTATTAAATTATAAAGACCGTTTATTAAGACTTTATGACCACTGAGGCTGTGACGAGAGATTCTTGTCATGTCAAGACGAGATTTTTCTGGTTCAAAGGCTCTGGACGAGACAAGAAAACCTGGTAATAATTTTTCGTTTCTTCGGACTCTTTTATTTGACAAGCAAGGCTGCATTCTAGAGACATATCCGGATTCTAACACTCTTGTGTCGGTTGTTCAAGAGCTTTGAGACGGTGGAAGCTTTCGTAGTACACCAGGATTAAGGTGTACCCAGGGGCTGGCAGAATCCGCAGAAGTACCAAACGGGTATATTTCGAAAATATTGAATAATATACAGGATACGTCAGGAAAGTAGGACAGAAAAATGTTTATTTTTAATAAAACACAATAAGTTCCGAATAAAAATATTATGTAACATATTTTGTCAGGTTTGTGTTCAGAGTTGTTTTTTCCGATACTAAAATTACCCCTCCCAGGAAAAAATATTATCGACGCCCTTGCTTTTCTACCCATGCAGCTTCTACGAGGGATTTCTTTTTAACACAAATAATATCAGTTAAGACAAAACTTATTTTATTTTATGTTTTTTGGTATTTATTAAATATTATAAATATATTAAAAATTATTTATAAAAGATAACAACAAGTAAAAACAATATTTTTTTTATCTTTTACCCTAATAGCCAGTTTGAGACAAAAACTAGATATTGAAACTTTTTTGATTCTGCCCTGGGGTTTAATGTTTCATTTAATAATAATGTTTGGCATAAAATATTAAATCTTTAAACAAAGGGCTATACTTTTTTTTGAGAAAATTTATAAAGTGTCAGATATCACCTTTTGCAAAATTAGATATGATTTTATTGAATTCATTGAAGTTAGACAAAAGAACAACGGCCCGTTATTTTAAAAAGATTTTAGGGGTTTAGCAGTAAAAACTTTTTTAGAAAATGGAGAAGGGCCCCGGTGAAGATAAATATTAATAATCTTTTGCTGATATTGCTATTTAAAAAAAGATTTTCGTCCGCAGTTTTTTATTGTGCAGGATTGTTATAAAATTAGTAAATATAAAAAAGGTTTTAAAAAAACAATTTTATTAGCATAAACTTCATATACAGGGTAATAATTAAGCATATTTAAAAATTCAGTACGTTAGTACTTGGCAAAAACCTTTTGTGGGCTCCCCAAAGTTTTAAAAAAAAAGACATAAACTTCGCTGTGCAAAAAAAAAATACATTAAAAATTTCCCCTAAAGTTTAAGATTTTAATTTTATTAATAAAATTGTTTTTTTTCGACGACTGAATATAGGAAAAAATTTTAAATTTAAAATGTTATGTACTTCTTAATTGCAGCAGTTTTTTTTTTTTTTAATTAAAATTTTTTTATTCTTTAGACAAATTACATTTTTTAACTATCCCTTGTAAAATAAAATTTTTCATCGGTTTTAAAAAGGGTGATTTTTAATTTAAAAAAAAATTTAAAAGAACAATCTATAAAAAATACCTTAACTTAAAGAAAAAAAATTTAAAATTTTTTTTTGCAGAATTATCAGGCATCAATTTTTTACCAACAGATGTATTTTGATTAAGACCCTTATAATCAATATAGCCCTTTTTTAATTTTTTAATTATATTGTTTATATGGGGCCCAGAAACCAATTTTTAAAATTGGGGGCCGGTATCGATTTGCGGGGGAAAAAAAAAACGAGCTCTAAACTCGGAACTTGACAAATAACAGCTGGAATTTTAAAAGGGCCCCGGGACGCCAAAAATTGAACTGCAGTGTCTATAAAAGGGGGTTAGAAAAACAGTGTTTCTTTTGTCGGGTAGTTGTCAATTAGCAGATAACAAAAAAAAGCATAGACGTAAGTACGAAAGGAGATGGGGGAAAAGGCCTTTTTCCCCCATCAAATACTGCTAAAGGGGAAAAAGAAAGTAAAAAGGTAAAAAAAATGTAAAAAACTCACAACCGAAATTTTAAATCGACAAAAAAATTGAATTATTTTAAAAATTTTCATTTTTTAAAGAATGCACCATATTACTAACTGAACTGTTTTAAAATTTTTGGGGGAAGTTTAAAAAGGTACGTTTCAGAGCAAAATAGAACTACCTTTTTTTATAAAGTGGGGGGAGGACAAAAAAAACCAAAACCAAAAAAAAATTTTTTTCCTTTTGGTTTAAAACCCCAAAAAAAACCCTTTTTTCTTTTAGAGCAAAAAATTTTTAAAAAATTTTATGGTTTTTTCCGTAGAAAGGGTATAACGGGATAAGCATTTTTACCATGGAAATCACTTTCTAAAAAAATATTTCTCTGTTCCCCACACCTCTGCGGTTAGTTTTTCGAAAAAATAATTTTTTTTTAAAAAAAAATCTCTTATGACATAACTTTTTTGTGCCTTTTTTGCAAACGTTAAAGGGGTATTACCCCAACTTTTTTGGTTTTCCATTGATTTATATATTCAAAAACGAAATAATTTTTTTTTTTTGTCTATTTTTTAAAGAATTTAAAAGTTTTTTTTAAAAAAAAATGACCCTTATACCCGACATATATATTTTTAATTTTTTTTTTTTTGAGGAAAAAGGAAAAAAAAATAAAAACTACCCCAAATAAAAAGGGGGGGGGAATTTTGAGGGGGGGGAAGTAAAGCGGGCCCTTTTAAAAAAAAAAATGCTTATCGAATATTTCTTTTATTCGATTTATTTTTTTAAATTTTTTTCATACAAATTTTGGAAGTAGCAAAAATAATACGATTATTATTATTAAATACTATCTAAAAAATTACCCCAAATTGGTTTTCAAAAAAGAAATTGTTCCCCCCTCTCTTTTTCCCACTCACCTGCCCTATATGGAGGGGTTTTTTTTTTTTATGTATATTTTTAGAGCATAGTGGAGGGCATTTAAAAAAAAAAATCGTGATACTGGTTTCCCTTTTGCGGGGCATTTTTTTTTTGTTTTTTTTTCGATATTTCAATACATAAATCACTGCAAAAGTGTCTGGTTTAAACTTTTTTTGGGGAACTACGTTTGAAAAAAAAAGCACAAAAAATTTTATGTCATTAAAAAAAAAATCAAAAACCCTTAACTTTTTTTATTCAAACAACAACCCGGTGTGAGGTGTAATAGTTTTAAAAAAGTTTCTTTAAAAAAAGGGATTTGGGGCAAAAAACAACCTAATTTCCCCCAGGGGCATCTGACCCCCGCCCCTTTACTTTTTTGAAAAAAAAAAAAAAAAAAAAATTTTTTATAAAATCTTCAAAAATTTTTTTTTAAAAAAAAAATCAGAAAAGTCTTAAAAAACAAAAGGGGGGACAATGGAAAAAAAAGGGGGGCCCTTTTGTTGCCCCACGGGTTAGGAAAAAAAAAAGAGATGGGAAAACCCCGTTTTTGTTCTGTTTCGTTTTTTTAAAAAAAAAATGGTGAAACAAATCATGGATAACTTGATTCTTTTTTGGGGATACAGAGTTTTTTTCAAATTTTAATTTGGCCGGCCCCTTTTTAACTCGCTTCGTATTAGAGATAGAAAAAAGTATAAATAGAAAAGTTTTGGGTTTTTTCGTAGAACCCCAGTGGCGTACCTAAAATTTTTTTTTTGACTTTTTTTTTTAAATTATAACAAAAGGGGGTTTTTTAAATGGAACCCCCCATATTTTTTTTTAAAAAAGGATAGAGTTTAAAAAACCAATTCGATGATATCTAGTTTGATGGGTCTGTCAAAAAAAAAAGGGAAAAAGGCAAAAACCTTAAAAATTAAAATATTTGAGACAAAGTTGTTTTTTAAATGGGACACCCTGTGTATTTCTTTAATAAAAATGAAAATGACAAATATCAACCAAATATTGGTTTAATGGGTCTGTGTTCAATAGATCTTGGGCAAACTCCAAAAAGAAAAAAAATATTCCCCGCCCCTTGCTAACATTAGTTATTTAACCAATTTTCCTTTTATAAAAAAAATTTAAAATTTACAAAAAAAAAACCCAAGAAAAAAATATATATTTAATAATTCATACTATTAAACCTATGCCTAAACTTTATAAAAAATTTTTTGGTTTGCTGTGTTTATCTGTTTAAAAAAGGAAACATTTTAAAAGTGGGTTTTGAGTATAAACCCCGTATGAAACAAATAAAGGGGACTTACTGGTATTTATTTGGAAGCAGTGATATTATTTTATAAAATGGAGTTTCAAAATTACGAAAAAATTAAATATGTTGGAATGTTACATTGAAAGGGAAAAAAAATAGTATAAATGCATTAAATCTGTATTTTAATAATCCCCAGAACAAAAGGAACCCCGGAAAGAAAATGTTTGCCAGGATTATAAAAATTTTTTTTTTGGGGTTTTTTAAAACCACGTTCAAAACCTAAAAAAAGGGAAAAAAGGGCTGGAAAAATGAATCCAAAGGGTTGTTTTTTTTTGCTATCATCCCGGAAAATTTGGGTGCTATTGGGGTTGTAAAAAAAAATAAAAAAATTAAAAAAAATTTTCCATCAATATGTTTATGAAAAATCCATAATTTACATCCGGATGACCCAAACCCAACCCATTTTTTGTGGTTTTCCCCCAAATTAACAAGATCCAGTTTTTCCGAAAATAATATGGACAGATAAATTCAGTAACTAGTGATGGACTGTTTAATGACAAAAAAATTTTCTGGTCAAAGGGGAAACCCCGTTTACAGTAAACAAAATCAGACGGGGAAAGGGGGTTTTAAGTGTGGTGTGCACTTTAAAAGGAAAGTTTTTTTCCTTTTAATTTGATAAAAATTTCCCCACAACAGACCTTTTTAAATATTCTGGAAGAAAATTTTTTAAATGAGATAGATAATTTTCCCCCCGGGGAAAGAAAAATGAAAAATTTTTAACCCCAAAAAAATTTTCCAAAATTTTGGGGGTTTTTTTTTTATTTAACTTTTTTAAAAAATGGATAGGTCCCCAAGGTTGGTTGGGGGCCCGGACTCACCACCTTCCCCTATGGATTTTTCCCCGGGGTTTTTTAAAAACAAAACCCCTATAAAACTAAAAACAACAGTTTAAATGAATTACACTCATTTTAGAACAGTTTCAGGGGTCCAACTTGCATATAAATTTTTTTTTAAAAATTTTTTAAACTTCAAAAAATTTAAAAAAATAATGGTTTGCTTTTTAACATTTTTTTAAAACCAAAAAATTTTTTAAAATTAAATTTTAAAAAAAATTAATTCTTTTTTTTTTTTTTTAAATTTTCAACATAATTTTAAATTTTTACGGGGAATTATTTAAATTTTAGTTTTTCTAAAAATGTTTTTTTAAGATAATTAAATAGTTCTCCTTTTTTATAAATTAAAATTATATTTTGATTTTTAATATTATTATTAATATGTTTTTTATTATGATTTTTTTGATAAAAAAAAATTCATAGTTTTCATTTTTTTTTATTTTTTAATTTTTTTTGGTTTTTTTAGTTTTGGTCGAAAATTTACACACAGACCCATTAAAAAACCCAAAAAATTTTTAAACGATCTTTGTCTGTTTTTTTTGTTATTAAAGAAATACACAGGGGGGCCCATTAAAAAAAAAAAACTTTGTGTTACATCTTTTAATTTTATAGGGGTTTTTCCAATTTCAAAAGATCTAATTTTAAAAAGACCCATTAAACTATATATCATTAATTTGGTCTTTGTAAGCTCTATCCATTTTTTAAAAATTCCCCCCGGGTTTCCCTTTAAAAAAAAAAACTAGGTTAAAAACTTAAAAAAAGTCAATAAAAAAAAATTTTGGGCCTTACTGAATTCCCCCGCAAAAAAACCCCAAAACTTTTTTTTTACAGTTTTTCTATTCTAATACCAAGCGAGTTAAGTGCCTGGCAAATTGACAAAATTTGAAAAACACTCCCCTCCAAAACGAAATCCCGTTTTTTTCACCATTGAATTTTTTTAAAAAAAAAGGGGGAAAAAGAGATTTTAAAAATAGTTTTTTTCTCTTTTGGTTTTCGCTGTCCCCCTTAAGGCAACGGGGGAACATAAAAAAATCGGGGAAAAGCTCTTTTTTAAAAAGGGGTAAATTTGCCAACCTGTATGTCTTTTGGGGTACAGTTCCCCTTGCGCACCTTTAAAAATTTTAAAATTTATTTTTATGAGGTATTTTTTGCATTTATTTAAGAAAAATTAATAAAAAACAAATTTTTAAAAAAATTGGTTTATAATCTTGACGAAAAAAAAATGTACTTTTTTGGCGTGCCTGGTGAGCAACGAAAATGAAATTTATATTTTTTTTTTTATTAACAAAAATTTTTTTTAAGAAATTTTATTTTGTTTAGGTTTTTAAAAACGTACTATTAATAAATTTTGATGAACATTTTAACTTAAGACTTTAGTAAAAAATATGTTGTTTAACCAAAAATCCCCCAAATTTTGTGACCAACAAAATTTTTTGATCCACATCTGGAACAAAAGTGTTTTTTATTTTAAAATTTTTTGCAAAAAATTTAATTATAAGGTAACTTTTAAACTATAAATGTATCGATTTTTTTAAATCTTTTTGGGGGGGTTAGAAAATCCCCAAAAATTAACCTTGAGATTTTTTACCTGCTTTTAGGAAAAAAGGAATAACTATGCCCTCCACTCTAGTATTTAATTTTTTGCCCCCAAAAATTGTGTTTTTGGGAAAACAACCGGGCCCAGTCCAGTTTTTCTCTTTCACAAGACCTTAAACTTATCTTGGATTGGGGCCCAAGTCTTGTTCAGTTTAATGCCCCGGAAAACAAGTCATGTTCTTCGCGAAAAATCTCCAATGGTCATCCGTTACTTGGGGAGCGGCCAAGTTCCCCAAAAAAAGAGTCGTTTAATCTTGTCGGCGTTACTTTTTGAGAATAACCTAAATTTTCAAAAAAAAAATTTAAACCCCCAAGTTTCGACATTTTAAAAAGCCTGGATTCCTTTTGGGGGCCAAAAAAGTATTTTTTTCTTTCAATCTGTATACCTATATGTATCCCAAATCAGACCCCCTTTAGAATATTGTTCTTATGTTGGGGGAAAAAACCCCCCACAACATTTAAATTTTGGGGCTCCTTGAAGACCCGTTCGGTTTTAAGATTCCACGCTGACAGGCAGTTTTTCTCCCCCCCTCGAGCTGTAGGAAATCTACCCTTTTTTCTATAGCATTTTGGCTTTGCTCAGAGGAGCCAGTAAATTCCTTTTCTGGCAGCCCCCCAAAGAGAAACCGCCTAAACCCAAAAGCACCCTTCCCCCTTAGTTAGAGAGGCAGAACCCCTTTCTTCGTTTTTTTTCCCCCAGAGTGTCAAGATTATGGAACTTGCTGCCGCAAAAATTTTTTCCTTTCCCCCCAAACTCCAAATATTTAAGTCCCGGGGAACAAACTCCCCCCACACACGTAAGAAAAAAAAATAAAAAAATTTTTTTTTGCAATATTAAAAAAAAATCGCCTAAATTTTAAGCTGGTGTTTCTGAAAAATTCCAAAAAAAATGGTTCCCAAAATTTTTTAAAAATTTAAATAGATTTTTTTTAATTAAATAAAAAGGTTTTCCCAAAAAAAAAAAAAATATGAAAAAAAAAAAAAATTAAAAAAAAAATAAAAAAATAAATTTTAAATATTTTTTTTTTGTTAAAAAGAAAAAAATTTACCAGGTTTTTTGGGATGCTGAAAAAAAGGCCCGGGGGATGGTGTGTTTTTTTTGTTATATTTAAATAAGCTAAAACTAATTAAAATTTGTATAAAAAATTTTTTTTAATTATATATAGACTTTTTTTGGGGTTAATTAACATTCCAATTTAATTGAAAAACCTAATTTTTTAATGATCTGATGGGTGACCATAGTAGGTCCCGCCTGGATGACATTACCCAGACGTTAATTAGTGTATTCCTTTAATTTTTAGAGCCTTCCCCGGAACCCCTGGTGGAACGATTCTGCAGAATGACTTCAATATAAAAAAACTTAAGGTCTTGTCTAGACCATAAAAAAAAAACACTAAATGATAGGTATTTTTTTGGGTAGTAGTTATTTGTATAACGCCCCTGGTAGCACCCCCGCTTTTCCCCAAAAAGGATACATGGACATCTTAGGAAAAACGGTATTTTTTTACATTTTAAATATTATTTGAATTTGTAAAATTTTATTTGGGGTTTAATGCATTTTTAATAAAGGGTTTTTTTTTGGGTTATTAAAAACCTTAAAAAATAATACAACAAGAAAAAAATTAAAAACTTTTTTTTTTAAAAAGTTTTTCCGGTTCCTTTGGATGCACCACACTGCTATTAATTTTCTTTAAAAATTTAATTAAGTTATTCCGAAAAAAAACAAGCGGGATTCTTTCTGTTAGTTCATGACAATATCAAATTTTTTTTTTTATTAAAAGTAATAAGATTTAAAATCCCCATCGATTTCAGAACGTCCGGCAAATTTACTTGACCTTAATCCCCTTATTATTTTTACACAAAAATGGAAACCCCTTTTTTTGGAAAAATTTTTTTATTAACGGGGGGCCCCCAAAAATAACTTTTTTTTTTTAAAAAACAGTAAAAAAACGGGATTAGATCGTTAATGTTTTTAAAATTTAAAAATTTTAAGCCGGTCATACACGCTACGGTCTACCGGAGAGAGCGTGGGGGGAAAGACCTGTGCAGTTTTTTTTAAACCGCATAGGCGACCGAACAAAGTCAAAAAATTTAATTTTTGGGGGGACACCTTTTTGGGGTTTTAACGTCCCTTTTCGTGCATGTTTTTCGGTTTTAGGTTTGGTTTAATGTAAGGTTTTAAGCCAATGCATCGTCGTCCCCGCGAGTTTTCCCCCCGTGCCTTTGTAAAATTTTTTTCGATGGGGGGTTCAAATCTTAAAATACGACACGGCTAGAAAAAACCTACATTTTGCAGTTGCCTTTTAACCGGGGAAATTGGAATTGGCCCGATGACCCGAACCTGATATAATAACAAACATTTTACAGATGATTTTAAATTTCCAGAAAAAAAATGGTTTGAAAATTCCTATATTTTGGGTTTGTATTTCAAAATTTAAATTTTTCTTAAGGGGTTTTTTTTTTAATTTGATAATCTTTTTTTTTTTTTTTTTTTTATTTGTTTAAACATTGTTCTGAAAATTACATGTACGTATTTAATATCAGTAGGCTTGGAAAAAAATTTTTTTAAAAATTTTTTCCATTCGTCAATATTCCTTGGCAGGGGCCTATGGGTCGTAAGGGGGAATAGCTTCCGGGGGCCCTAAAATCGCTCCAGCACACGCCCTTCTTCAAGCCATAGCGAAACAACGAAGATTTGGTGTACTAGATTTTTATACACGCTACAACAGGGGGGGTCTCGGGCAGCGTATATGGCTCTCCTAATTTTATTGATAAAAACCAAAATAAACAAGTGTAAATGACAAAAGGTTTTTTTTTTTTTTGTTAATATGCAATATGAACCACTAATGGCCCAAAAAAAGCTACAGTGTTGGGGTTCAAAAAAAAAAAAAACCCTTTGTGATAATTTTTAAAATTTTTGGGGGAAAAAAAGTTTTCATAGGTTTTTAAAAAAGACATTTTTTTTGGGGGACAACCAAAACGGTTTTGGATTAAATACAACCCCCTTTTCAAAAAGGGTTTGAATGGGATTAGTTTAATTTTAACCTGAAAAAAAATTTATAAAACGAAAAATATTTTTGTTTTAAAATTTTTTCCCAATTGAAGGAAAAAAAAGGGGGTAGCTGTTACTTTTGGTGTTAACGTTGTTTGTTTTTTTTTTTTTTAAAAAAATGTTAAAAAGGGAAAAATAATGCAATGGATTAACTTTTTTGGGGAGAAAAATATCGGGATCGACTATGGATATTCTTTTTATTTGCATATCTTTAATGTTTTAAAAATTTTTTCTTAGCCATTAAAAAGAATTATGTTTTTTTAATTTTTTTATACTTTTGGGGAAAAAAAATTTTCTAAATTAATCTTTTAGAACTTTAACAAATGGTAACCTATTTGATTTAATTAAGACTATGTTATTAGGCTGAACAAACATTGCCAACCGAAAAAAATTCTCTGCGTCCTAATTTCTATGGTTAAAATTTAAAACATTTTTACTATTTTTATTGCAAATATTTTGGTTAGATTTTTAACACGTAAAAAAAAAAAAAATTTTGGGTTCAGGCACAATTGGGGGAATAATTTTAAATAATTCTCTTTTTGAAAACCCGGCCCTTAGAAAAACTTTTTACACATTTTGAATATAAGTGAAATAATAAAAATTAAAGTGTATTATTAGATTAATTAGTTTTGAGGTTCCATTAAATACCCCCAATTAATTTTTTAAACTTTTTTAGATTAAATACAACTTTTTCGATATAAATATCCTATTCTTTTTTTGGGGGACAATATTACCAACACTGGTTTTGTAAATTAAAAATTTTTTTTTTCTATTTTTTAAAAAAACTTTCGATAGTTAAAATTTTAAAGGTTTTTTTTGTTTTATTAAATATTACAAAAAAAAAGCAACAAAATCCCCACATTAAATTACGTTTTATTTTAAATTCATGGTATTGTTACTATAAATCGCGTCTATCATTATTGTTTAATATAAAGACCAGAAAATTAAATTGTTTGGTTGAAAAAAAACTAAACAAAATTAAAAGGGGCCACATTTTGTGCTACTTATTAAATTTTTTTTAAATGTTGGTTTTAAAAAAAAAAAATACCCCGAAAAAGTACGTTCGATACTTTATTCTTAAATATTAAGATATTTTCTAAGAGTTGGTCAGTAATTAATTAATTATTAAATTATTCTTCGTTTATCAAATATAGAATGTTTATTTTTTTTTTTTTGATAAAATTTTTTTTTTAAATAAATGGTAATTTTAAAAAAAATTTAAAACAGCTATTAATGATGAATTATAATTGATATTTTAAAGTTTTTTTTAAAGGAGCGAAACGTTTTTTTGGGCTCAAGTTCCGTGAATTCCTTGACAAATATCAGATTATTGCTTTTTATATCGAGGCTTTTTTTAAAAATCTGGCAAGATGGCCCCCCAAAAAAACCCCTTTTTACGGTCTTTTACCTAAAAAAATTTTTCTTGGCTCTCCAGTTTCCGTTTTTAAATTATGTTTTTGTTTTGTAGATGGTCACTCCTTTAGCTTTTTTTCCCAAAATTTAAAGCTGGCGTTTTTTGGGTTCAGTACCGACACCAACTTTACATTATAGATCTAACCCTTCCCCCATTAATCTAATTCGAGTTTTGTTGAAGATAAAAAGATTTTTTTTAGTATTCAGTTAATCAAAACCAAATCCTTAAGCCTGATCCGAAAAGCAAGGGCAGGGAAATGTCTTTTCAGGACCTCAAATTGTTTTAAACGGGGGGCCAAAAAAACTTTTTCCCGTTTTAATGCCTCACAAACACAGTCATGTTCGTTGTCGCATCATTTCTACCAACACTTATCCTTTACTTATAAGGGCCCCAAATACTGCAAAAACAGTAATTTTTAACCGTTTCTTGAGAAAGATCTTAATAGCCAAAAAATACATTTATATCCATAGCCACAGAAAACCGAAAAAAAGGGGGTTCCCTTTTTCCCCCCAAAAATTTTCCCCTTTTTTTGCATAATCTGATTCTTGATTCCATTTGAAAAAGAGCCGTTCACCTTATTAATGACCCCCAGTTGAGAAATCTTTTTTTTACTAGGGGGCATATTATAACCAGGGGGCATGTCCCCCCTTTTTGGTGTTTCTTTATCTTCTATTTAAATTTTTCCAATATTTTTTCTTTTTGCGGCTTTTAATAAAATTAAAAAAAAATGTTTCTGTCATGCGTCAAACTCAATTAAAAATTCCCCAATTCCCCCCTTTGATCAATCCTGGAATGTCTAGATTGTGGAACCTTCTGGGGCCGCAAAATCTTTCCTTTCCCCAAATCTTCAAATCTTTATGTCCCGTGTCAATAAACTGCCTTTTTTCACATTAAAAAAGTGCAGAACTTAGGCTTTGGTTCTAATCCCAAGATAAAAAAATCCTTTTGGCTGGTTAATTTTTTCCCCCAATTTCAAAAACTAACAAATTTTAAAATTTTTACTTTATAAAATTTTTTAAAGGGAAAAAGTTCTTTAAAACCAACAAAAAAAACATTTCGTAATTGAAGCCTTTTAAAAAAAAAATATAAAGAATTTAAAAAAAAAAAGAGGTCATAAATAAAATGTTTTTAGTTATTTTATTTTTTACTTTTTTAACCAATTTTTTTTTTTTAAAAAAATTTCTTTTTAATTTTTTTTTAATTTTTCAATTCAAATACATAGAAATTTTGAGAATATCTGTATGTGTTTTTTAAATGTGTTTTTGTTTTAAAAATCAAAAAAATTCTAAAAAAATTTTATTTTTAAAGCGCGTTGTGTGTTCATTTTTTTTACTATTTCTTTTTAAATTTAATGAATATTTCTCTTTTTTAAAACCCCCAAAGCGAAAACGGAAAAAAAACCCCCAACCTTTAGACTTAAAAAAGCCAATACCTCAAAACGCTTTGGGAGTTCCTCAGATTGAAAAAAACCAACAGACCAGTCAGTTTTAAACCCCAAACCCCCCAATCGTCGAGAGGGGGGGAAAAAAAAAAAAAGGGGGAAAAGAAGGCGAACAGTTTACAGGTAAAAAAAAAAGGATAAAGTTAAGAAAAAAAATTTTTTTTTAAACTTTTTTCTTTAAACAAAAAAAACCCTTTTTTATCTTTAAAAACGTAGCCTTTAAAATTTAAAGAACCTTTTTTAAATAAAAAAGAATGATGGTTAAAATTTTAAAATTTTTTTTTTTTTTTAAAAAAATTTAAAAAAGAAAAAAATTTTAAAATTTTTTTTTTTTTTTTTTTTTTTCTTTTGACTTTATATTGTTTTTTACATTTTCAATTTTGGCCTTTTATTTCTATCTACTACCTACTTTTTTGGGGGAAAAATTTTTTTTTGTTGTTTTTGCAAATTTAGTAATGTATCCCCATTGGACTTTTGGGGAAAAAACTTTTAGTGGGGGAATCTAAAATTAATTTTTTAAAAATTTAACATACAAAAAAAGTGAAAATAAAACAAAAATAAAAAAAGGGGGTATTCTTTTTTGGGGCACCCATTCAAGGGGGGGCAGGACCCCCCTTCTAAAGATTGCCTGTAAATAAAAAAATTAAAAAAATTTGATAACAGAGAAAAAATTTTAAATAGGTATCAAAGGGGTCGGGGTCTGGGGGTCCGGGTTAAACAGTTAAAGCCCCCAGTGTTAAAGAACATACTAAACCCTGACATTTTGAAAAAACACCCCCCACGACACTGGGGTCTAAAGCAACTTTTTTTTTATTACCAAAAAAAGAGGGGGTAAAAAGGGGAAAAAATCTTGTCATAAAAAATTAAAGGTTGTTTTCGGCTTTTATTTACTAAAAAAAAATAAATGATCCAAATTACATCAACGTATCGTATTGTCGTTTTTTTAATTTTCAGATGAGCAGGCCACCCACAGTCCATCCTTCGTGGACCAAAAAATTAAAAAAAGGGCGTGTCTAAGCTTCTTTTTTAAAAAGTTGTTTTTATTTGTCGGGGGGCGAAAGCTGAGTTAACCTTTTAGATATTTTTTTTAAAATTTTCCCTTTTGTTATTTGGGAAAATTTATTTTATCGACAATAAATTTTCATGCTTTTGGGGGAGATTAATTAATATACCGTAAAAAAGTATCTTGGGGATTAAAGGTTTTTCCAAAAGCATTTGTCTTTTGAAATCGTTTTTTTAAATGTTTTTTGTTGCGCTTTTACGCATGCGCGGATTTTAAAAAGTTTTTGACGGTACGAAAAGTAACCGGGGCCGATGTTTTCGGGGTGTCGAATCAAAAAGGCAAAACAATTTTTTTTTTTTTAAAAAAAACCCTACTTTTTTTCTTATTATTTTTTAAAAGTTGCCCCAAAATCACTCCAAAAAACGTCACTTATCTTTAAAAAAAAATTAAAATTTAAAAATGTCCTAGGAGGTGTAAAATTTTGGGGAAACAAAGGGGGGAAAAAAAAATGCTAAAGCATTTTATTTGTCGCTAAAAAAAAAATAAACATAGGAAGATGAAATATAAAACATGAAACAGCTGTTAGAAATCAAAAAAACCCCTGCCAAAAACTCAAAAACGCAAGTCAACACAAACATTTTTTAATTTGGCCTGTATCCAATTACCGTTTTTTAATCCGTAACAAAAAACCAAACCCCCACACCAAAAATGTGTTGGAAAACGGGGTGAGCGTGATCGTTTCGGGGGGTTTTTTTACTGGGGAAAACCCCAAAATTTCTATGTATTATTTTTTTTGTTCTTTTTGTTTTAGGCTGCCTCTCTTATTTCCCCAATATTAGGTTTTCCTTATAAATATCTTTCCGATTAAAGTCATAGTTTTTTTCGATTTTATTCAATATAAAAAGGAAAATGCACAAATAATAAAAAAAAAAAAAAACATTAATTTAACCTTTTTTCACACATTTCAAAGTTTTCCAAATTCCGCAAAAAATAGTATGCAAAAAAATTGTTTTTTATTCTTTTTTAAAAAGGTTAAATTTCGTGATTCCCCCAAAGCCTTTCGGTATTCCATTACTGATCTCGATGCAATGGAAATAATGCGGTGATTTTTTTTATTTGGCCTTTTTTTCTTTTTTTGTGTGCCGATTTAATCCTAGTTACGTAGTTATGGTTTTTTTGGGTTTTCCAGGGGTTTTTTCTTAGTAACTGTTTTTTTTTAAGTAAAGTGCATATTTTAGGATTATAGTACTACCGGGTATTTTGTGTTTTTTAAATGTTTCCCACATTTTCCCTAAGGATTTTAACCCAAACATAAGTCCTGCTCCTGTGATACAAAGACTGTTAATCCGAAATATAATTTTTTTAAATCTTTTTTTAAAGCCCACGAACGTTTAATTCTTAACACTGGTGTCTTTAGTAAACTAAGTACTTCTGGTGTCTTTAGTAAACTAAGAGAAAATTTTTAACACGGAACTAAAAAAGTGGAGGTTTTGGAAAAAAGGGGAAATGGAAATATATTAGGGGCAGCTAGCAGGTTTCACAGTTACCTCTGGGGGAATTAAAAACGAAAATAAAAAAGGGAAGAATAAGAGTGGAGCAATAAAAACAGATAATTTCGCCTTTTACCAAGCCCTGGTAATGCCTATAAAAGCAAACGATCCCTATAGCTCGTCGTTGGGCAAAAAAGTAATGTTTGTAAGAATGGAATCATTAATAAGGCTTTTTGGGGAAAAAACCTTTTAGTTGTGAAAGATTTTTTTCCCCCGACATGGGCACCCCTATTTCAGAGATGGTCTGTTAGGTTGTTTAAGGTTATTTTCAAGGTAACGCCTCGGGGTTAAGTGACTTTTTCTTCTGCAGAATTTGGTCGCTCTTAAGTAAAGAATAAGTATTAGAGACAGCAAACATCGTGGGGTTTTTTTGGCATGCAAAAAGGAGAATTTTTGGCGGGGCCCCCAATAATATTAATTTAGGATTTTGTAAAAAAAAAATCTGCATTACCGCACTCGTGTTTTTTTTTTTAACAGTAAT